>JAIEZT010000084.1:2694849-2849849 GCA_019594935.1 Periophthalmus modestus | reverse complement strand
AAGAAATATGAATAATAAATATTTTCATGTGATATGTCATAACATGTTGCCTGACAAATTCAGACTGATCTCTTGATGTCAGTCTGGTCCCCACGCCCTGCATCGCCCTCGAGCCTGAACCAAACCTGATCATGTAATCACATTTGTTTATTTCATAGACACACATGAAATAAAGGAGCTCATTGTTCACCTGTCATATTGAATAAAATAAAATAATAATCACAGATTATTGACAGAGTTTAATGTTTCACAGTTTGCAATGTTTTTTAGTCCCCTGTGATTTTTTTCCCTGTATTTTTTCCTCGTAAACAGCCGTGTTTGTTTAGTTACAGATGGACCGTGTGTGTCTGTGACTGGCTCATCCACCTGTCACTCACACCCATGTGACCTCGTGGAGAGTCATCGCTGACCAGACGCACATCGTTGTAAAGCATCAGAGAAGCAGGGCCGGTCCAGCCTATAAGCAGACTAAGCAGCGTCTTAGGGCCCCGAGGCCACCAGGGGGCCCCCAAGAGCCCATATATTTATACTGAACGTAGTATATCAAGTTTTATTGGGCACAGGGCTGGTGTGTTTACAGCAGTGTAAATATCCCTCTAATACAATTACATTTGTTTTATATCTATAGTAGTAAAATATCTGCTGCTTGACCCTCTTATCTCTGTTTGTGTTCTGATCTTGTGACTGTTGTGACATTCTGGATGTTTTCAGTCCGATGTTGGTCAGATTAACACAAATACAACTGGTCAAAATGATGAGAGCAGAGTCAGAATGTGTCAAATGTGAATCACCAACAGCTGAGCCAGGAGGCATCCCGCTGTTGGGGGCCCCAGAGACAAATTCAGCTTAGGGCCCCCTGAAAGCTAAAGCCGGCCCTGCAGAGAAGTGTGTATTCTGGATCCCAGGTTAACTTACTATTACCCGACATATTTGTTTTTAAACTAAGGAGTGAATTTAAACTATTGAATTCAAATACTACTATAACAGCATCGATGAAGTATATATATTATAGTTCCCACGCTGCCTCTTCAAACACTGCAGTGAGTTGTGGTACTCTTTGGCTCTTGATATTCGAGAGCAGCAGTTACATAAAGCTGAAGATAAAATGGTGCATGTTCAAAGTGTGGCCTCAGGACCTTCTGCCGAGTGGAGCTCTCAAACACAACAAGGTCTGAGTATAACTGAGAGGAGACGGAGAGGAGTGCACTGTCCTTGGCTCTGTGTGGTAAGAGCTGGTTTAAGTGTTTTTAAGTCAGCTGATGTAAGAGGAAGTAGTCAGGAACACAGTTGTTTTAAAGTACCGACTCTTAAAGTTGACTGCTTTGGAAAATACGTAAAAGCAACAAAGCCAGAGACAAATCAATGTTTTGTCTCCATCTAATGACAGCAAAAATCTGTCAGTTTGTGACTCCAAACACATCACAATTTGTTAAAATGTTCAATATGTAACTTTTCTGATAGAGGTTATACATCATCTACCTGTCTCCATGGAGATTTTATTGCTTTGTCTGTGTCATGATCTCAGTCTGTTTCCCTTCTGTATCTGAGCCTGGAGCTGGGAGGAGAGTTGGGCTCCTCCTGTTCACACCTGCAACTAATCAGCAATCAAGCTGCACCTGGGGAGGACAAAGAGACCGAGGACCTGACACTCAGGGTCAGATCGCCTGTGTATCCATCGTGATCCCGCTCCCTGGACCCTGCTCTCCACGACCGGTACGAATCTCACCTCTTCTGACCCAGCTCCCCTCGTCTCAGACCCCTCTGCTCACGCTCTACCCCTGGACCACAGTAAAGACCCCGCTCTCAACTCCCTGATCGATCCTTCATTTGCACATTTAAAGCTGTTAATAAACATTGTTAAATTTTTCCCCAAATTCTGTCTCTTTGGTTCCTCCTGTCAGTCTTTATGACAGTCTGTAATGTTCCACAGAATGGCATTGAACTCATCCATCTCCATGGAGACACAGGCCACTATTCATGAGTTTCCAAGTGATGAAAAATGTGTATTGTTGCCTTTAAATAAATGAGCAACTCAACAATATATCTATTTTTTTGAATGGTCAGAAGTCCTCCAAATATCACCTATAAACAGGAAGCTGAAAGGAGGTGGATCGCGCTTTTCACTTTTCAATTCGTGACATCCCACTGCAAAGCATTATGGGATGCAAGACAAACGTTAAAGCAAATCCAGTTTGTCCTTCTCCATGAAAACAACCTCCTCATTGTAACAGTCTAAAATATATATTTTTCTTCACAGTTTCTGGTTTTTAAAGTGTTTAAAAGTAGAATGTGTGCCATGTGCCAATGTGTTGGTCTAAGGTTTTGACATCATCATCATCATCATCGTCATCATCATCATCATCATCATCATCATCTGTAAAATGAGCTATTTGGCCAGAAAGCTTCCAAAACTACAAACTTAATTCTCAAAATTGCCACAGTTGTACAAATGTTACTAAGTGCATTCTGACCCATAGTGAAGGCAGCAGTCCAGAGTATCTGTGGGTCTGGAGGCCCATCATCAGAGGCAGCTGTAGAATGATGACGTGCATCCCGGCCGCGGCCACATACGCTCGGATCACAGACACAGAGAGCCAGCGCACCACCCCTCCTCCCACCAGCAACAGCAACGCCAACTGTGGAAAATCAACAAAAACGTCATCATAGTGTGTGCCGTTCATTGTTTCATGCACCTGAGATCAGAAATGCTCTTTGCACAAATAACCATCATAACCATTGCTTTGAATGTACAAGGAGGACATGCAACCTCCATACAGAACAAGAAAAAGTATCGACCCCAATGCAGTACCACCGAGTATGTGTATTACCTGAATGAGTCCACACATAAAGGTGAGCTGTATGGCCATATTCACTTTGGCTGCCTCCACATCAACCTCTGCTCCAGCCACATTCTGTTCTACATCAGCTGTGACGGAGCCAATAATGATGGCCAACACCGCAAATCGTACCTAATGCATTAATGTAAAATAAATAATGTTATAAGTAGTATATAGTGTAACATTTTAAGTGAATGTCAGACTGAAACTTATATTACCAATGGAGAGGTGTCTGGAAGTGCCAAAGATAAAGTATATGATGAGAGGATACAGAGAAGAGTACAGCCCGTAAACTGGAGGAACCCCCGCCAACATTGCATTGGCCATTCCTAAAAAAAAATGTATGTTCATCGATGTCGTGCCCCAGAACACAACAGACACCACCAGAATACAACAACCAACATCAAGTAGAAGAATTACTTTAGGCTACTTTAAACTGGGACATAGCAAAAGACGAAGTTTAAATCTGTCAACTGGACAAATCGTCATAGGAGTGAAGACATTTGTCCAGTTGACAGATTTAAACTTTGTGTTTTGCTATGGATCAGACCTGGATGACTGAGGGTTTACAAACCATTTCTTTCTCCGACTTTAAACTGGGACTGAAACTCTGCCCATAAAGCTGCTAAACTGGAGGACGAAACAAGAGAGGGAGGGGGTAGGGACGGGGTCTGGACATATGAGGAACAGTGTGATTGGTCTAATAAGTATCCACACTCCATGCTTCAAACTCCACCCCTGCAGCCAGTCTCATGTGATGTCACCAAGCACTTGAAATTGCAGGAGCCACTGGAACCAAGACACACTTAAATTTAGACTAAAACTGCCAAAAAATGACTAGGAAAAGTAGATAATACTAAACCACCTTATATAGATTAGTACGGAAAAAAGTGGATTTGTTTAGTTCAACTTTAAAGGTGCACTGTGTAACTTAACCAAGAATAAAATTATCCTAGTTCACTATGTATTGTGTGATTTTCCTAATTAATGCATTTAAACTGGTCCATAAAATTTTTGATTGGAGTGTCCCATTTTTTTCATTCAGGCTAATAATGTAACATTTGTTTTGCTCCACAGACATATGGTAAAAACAGCGAGTTGTTGCTAGTTGCATAATGGCAAATCTCTGCTCTGGCCTCTGAAAGTTGAGAACATTTCTTATAAACTCATCACGGTGAATAATAAGAATCAGGTACATCTCTTTAAGTTCGGGTTAACTCCATTTGTTAGCCTGGAGGACGACATACAGATCACACGGGTCTGGTGAAGAGTGGTCGCCATGTTGGACACTCACCTTGAGGCAGGTGCAGGACGCCGATACTGACTCCAGACACCACATCTCCCACTGCGTTCTGTCGCAGGTTATACTGAGGCAACCAGGACAGAACCGGGACTAAACTCAGGACTAGGGACTTCATCTTGGATCTGGAACACCTTGAACACAAAGGACCAATGTTTAAGACTGTTTGGTAAGACTTTATAATAACTGCACCTTAATTAGCCTTAATAAAGGGTAAAACCTCATACAGTATGTTCAGGGGACTTTTATTCATTCTTTTTCTTAGCGCTTTCAAAGTACAGAATAATACTAAAATAACTCAGTAGGTGGCAGCAATGCACCCAAAAAAGAAGCCGTAGAAGACTGAATTCATCATGAACAAATAATGAACAATTAATTAAGAAGAATTTGTTAAGTATTTGTCATCTCCAAACTTTATTCAGAGGGCTACAAGGATCAATCTCGTGAAAGCCACTTTAGCTTCGCAAAACATTGTCCTTGAAAATATCAATGCTAAAAATGAGCAGCTGTGATTGGACTGTGTGGCGTGGTTGTTTGTCATCGTGGTTGGTTCCAGACCCTTCTGCATCCACACAGAATGCTGGAGGGAGACTGTATTTCCTCCTCGTTTGTTTTGCTGTCAACAGGGCAGCCCTAGCTTTCAGGGGACACTAAGCTGAATTTGTCTCTGGGGCCCCCGACAGCGGATGCCTCCTGGCTCAGCTGTTGATGATTCACATTTGACACATTCTGACTCTGCTCTCATCACTTTGACCAGTTGTATTTGTGTTTATCTGACCAACATCAGACTGAAAACATCCAGAATGTCACAACTACCACAGTCACAAGATCAGAACACAAACATATAAGGGGGTCAGGATTTTTGTAATTCTAGACATTTTTTCTTCATTCCTGGTGGATTTTAATGTGTTCCAGTTGGTGACAGTGGGTTTAAATGTACATTATAAAGGTCCTTGCACCAGTGTAAACCCGACTCAAAAACAAATGTAGCAGCAGCAGATATTTGGCTACTACTATAGATATAAAGCAAATGTAATTGTTATATAATATTTAGACTCCTGTAAACACACCAACCCTGTGTCCAATAAAACTTGATATATCGTATTATTTTCAATATAAATGTATGGGCTCTTGGGGGCCCACTACTGGCCTCGGGGCCTAAGCAGCTGCTTATTCTGCTTATAGACTGGGCCGGCCCTGCTGTCATCCAATCACAGCAGGCAGCCTCAAGAGCGCACTGCTGACGTCAAAACCTGCCAGAGTCCAAGCACTAAAGCTTATCAGTGTCAATAAATATTCACTACAGCACGCACTTTGACTGTGATTTTTGTTGCTTTTTCTGGTTGAAAATAGTAACTCACCGACACTGGGACATCATTTTTTTCCAAAATGGTGTTTTCTTCTTCTTCTCCTCCACTCTTTGCCCGAGCGAGTCTAGTTGAGATTCATCCAAAAGTCTTTCATTTGTTAAATTTGGACAAACTTCATTGCTTTGGTTACAGTCCATTTTTGACCAACTTTCTTAAACTTAAAGCACTTTACAACTTTTAGTGTTTCAGTAATTTGGGAATAAAGTTATCACACAATTCCACATAAGCGTTTTAAATAACTGAGCAGAGCAGAGAAGTGAATGGTCAGCGGTGAGTGGAGTAAAAAGTGTTGTGTCATGTTTAGACAGTACGACACGTGAGTTGCGAGAGGCCTTGGCACATGGAGGCTGAATGGGCCCTTTATCTGGGCTCGGCTTTCAAAGGAGCGCGCATGTGATAGAGTGCACGTAAGAGCAGTGCACGTGGAGCTAGGGCGTGCACGTGTGGCGGTGAATGGAGAGCGCACAGAGGAAGTGTTTTATTGTAGTTTATGGTGCGTTGTAAAGTTTG
The DNA here is from genome assembly GCA_019594935.1 of Periophthalmus modestus. Lineage (NCBI taxonomy): Eukaryota > Metazoa > Chordata > Actinopteri > Gobiiformes > Gobiidae > Periophthalmus > Periophthalmus modestus. The sequence goes on along the minus strand of JAIEZT010000084.1, from coordinate 2,843,832 downwards.
ATTTAATTTGAGTAAGAGGCTGTAACTAAGGTCTTTAAGGGATAGAACTGTTCCAAAATAATACATCGATTTGCTGCAGAAAAAACAACTATTTAAGGTTGTTTAAAGGTGCAATAAGAAACATTTCTGGCAGACAGTCCTTCACCTGCTTGTCCTTTTGTTTCAACCGCAATAAACTTATGTATCTGGACAAGCAGGTGACACCACGAGTCTGAGTAACAAGTCAGATCTGTGGAGATAATGATGATAATATGTAATGACAGTGTATCGTGACAATAGTTTACTTTTGCAGAGGTGGAAAGTAACTCATTACAAATACTTTACTTACTAATTGAATCATTTTTGAGTAATTGTGCTTTTTCAAACTTGTACTTTTACTTGTAACTGGGTATATTTTTAGCATGTATCCATAATTAGTTACATAAAAAATCATAATCATCACAATCAAAAACTTTAGTGGTTTTATTGTAGTTTATGGAGGGTTGTAAACTTTGATTTAATTTGAGAAAAGGGTTGTAACTAAGGTAATTAAGGGATAGAATTGTTACAAAATGAATACATCAATCTGCTGCAGAAAAAACAACAATTTAAGCTTGTTTAAAGGTGCAATAAGTAACGTTTCTGGCGGAGGGTCCTTCACCTGTTTGTCCCACACTATTTTTTAGCCAGATACACAAACGTATGTATTCGGACAAGTAACAAGTCAGATCTGTGGAAAATTCTTCTTTGGAATATGACAATAATGACAGCAAATCGTGACAATATTGTTTACTTATTTAACTAATTTAAAACATTTTTGAGTAACTGTGCTTTTTTAAACCTGTACTGGGAATATTTTTAGCATGTATCCATAATTAGTTTCATAAAAAATCATAATCATCATAATCAAAAACCACAGTAGTTACTGAGTAGGCTTACGGCACACACTGTCCCTCGAGTGTCTCACTGATCCCAGGAAAGAGTCTCTTATTGCACTTTCCTGGGATCCAGACTTCTTCAATACTTTATGAAGATGTGAGTGTGAATCCCTCCGAGTTCAGACGAGCACGATTGGATTTGCCACTCAGGGACATGCATGGTCCTTCTGTGTCAAAACAAATTTGTCTGCTTAGGAGGAGAAAAGACAGCAAGAAATATCACAGTGAACAAAGAAACACTGCGGATTTGAGCGAACCATTAAACTCATTTGAACTGAGAGATATGTGATTTTGTTCAAAATGATGGGTGACCAATCAGCTTCTTTGTTTCACATGCATCAGTGAAAAAACTAATGTCATGTTTTGTTCTGGCTTGAGACGTGACAGAGGGAGTGGTTTGTTATTCATTTTGCCAGGGGACCAGTAATATGCATTTGATTTATTTTATTTTGTTGAGGGCAATCCCAGAGTTTTTATCCTTGTCTCTGAGTCCATTATAAATTCACTTGTTTGATGAGCAGGAGCAGGTTCTTGGCTCTCTCGGCTCTGCAGCGTGGAGACTGGTACAGGGGCAGCTCAAAGAAGGAGAAGGTGAAACTCCGGGAGAAGCTCAAGTTAGTGACCTGACGAAGAGGAGGCAGGCGAGGAGGACGAGGGACACGCCTCTGAGGCAGCGGGCGACGCTTCGAATGGAAACTGTGAAAGGCGGCACCTGCAGAGAGGGTGGGGATCACACAGAGAGAGATGTTTAGATAGTCAGGTGTCAGGTGTTTGGAGATCTTTGTGTGCGTGGGAATCTGACAAAATGAGCAGGTGGGAATCAGGTGAAAATTTGTGAGGGAGGGAAGTAAATTTGATGCATGTTTGAAAAAAAAAGTCTACTTTGATGCATGTTGGTTTTATTTTGGATTTAATGCAAATTAAAAGGAGAAAAACTACTTCTGTGAGGAAAGAGCATTATAGACCTCCTCATCATGCCTAAATGTGACCGATACCGAATACTTATACCTACACAACTGAACTGTAACACAGCACCAAGTGGGGATGTTACGAAATTTTAGCGTTACAATTAACATGAGAAAAAAAAAAACAATTTAACAATTATTTATGATCATTGACCCCATGAACAAACAGCGAAATACAAAATTTTATAATGTCAGTTTACATGTCCTGACGTGACCTATTTTTTATGCTAACTTTCATTTGTCTCGATGACATTTTTTCTGGGCCGGCAGTCCAATGGTTAAATGTAAAAAAAAAACTGAAAAATACCACTGAGCCGTGTTTCACTTTTTTTTCTCGGATCTAACTCGATAAATGAGCTCACTGAACTCTCATTTTTGATACCATTTTTCTTTAGCTATACGATTATTGTTTGCTGCTTGATTTCACATTTTCCCCAATAACCCATAATATTATATATATAGCAGCAAGGATATATATATATATATCCCATATATATATATTATATATACTATGCACTGCAGGCTGATATATATATATATATATATATATATATATATATATATATATATATATATATATATATATATATATATATATATATATATACATATATATCCATACACATAAAGTCTTTTGTCCACATTCTTGTCCTCCATTAGGTAATTTCTTAGTTTGAACTACTCTGATATTGTTTAGTTTTATTCAAAATCTGGTTTAACCCTAGTTTATACCAAATGGTCAAAATCTCATAGATTTTGTATAATGTGTTGTATGTTGTTGTATGTTGTTTAATGAACATTTCACAATGTCCCAAGAGTTTTCATGGTAGTTTTTTGGTTTTATGTAGAGTATGTCTTCAGTGTTTCACTCGTACAGTCCTGATGCCTTGTTTTCCCAGTGCATGTGAAGTTTTACCAGAATAAAATCACAACTCAGTTCAATATAATGTCTGAAAAAAATCAACTGTGGAAATCTGGGTGCAATCTTCTCACTGTCCCTCAGTCGAAGCTCCTCCCTGCAGAGCGGTGAATCCCATTGGTCCACTTGGTAAAAAAAAAACAATAAACTACCGTTGGCTAATCACACTGACCGTTAGCTTCAAAATTAAAGCTGTCAGAGGCTCTGCAGGACACCGTCCTGATATGCCACATGAGGCCTTTCTTATCAGCACTTTTCACACAGATAGTGCAGTTAAAACTATTTAGCTCCAGTGTAAGCATCATGTCGAATAATGGGTGATGGAGGTGACATGGCCTGGTGGCTCAGATTGTTTTAGAGTTGTGGTGAATAGAGTGCGCTCTGTTTTGATAAGAAAAATGGGGATAGTGCCACGTTGAAAAGGCAATAACATGAGTCATCTTCACAAATAATTAAAGGTATTTACTGCTGTTTGTAATTATGATGGTGATATTTACAGCTGCTGAAACTTCAGTAAAGATTTCAAACGTGATGAGAAGTTTAAACTATAAAGTCTGAATGTTAAAATCACACGCTGAAGCACACTTCTACAACACGTTTGACATATTTTCCTTCTATGGTAGTTAGGTAGGAGTTGGCTTTTAACTGTGGCCCCAGCTCATTTCATTCTTAAATAACTTTAAGAATAAATAGAACTGTGGGGCTGCATACCCACCTTAGCTTGACGTGGCATTCAATATTTCCAGTGTCATGTTGGAGATAAATGTTTATGGCTCATTGTAAACTTGGTGGCACTGGAAAGACATTTTTAAAGATAGAATTTTAATCCACACATTATTTTGTCCAGCTCATCAAAATCCTCAGACACTACATTGGGTTTGTCTGAATCCGACGATGTTTGCAATAGTCAGAGGAATGTTTATGCTTTCAAAATGGTGTCTTCGTCAGGAGCTTATTATGACCACACTTTGAGGTTTACATAAAGTCTTTTAACAACTTTTAATCCCAGATATGTCCTGATGATGCTGCCTCAGTTTGTAGTGTGTCAGATAAAAACCCTGAACACGTTTAAGTTTTTGGACATCTGCATAGTTAGATTCAAAATGGCCTCCTTCACATCAGTGTTAGAGTGTGGTCCCTGTGGATTTTTTGCTCAGGGTGTGCGTCACAAATTTCATTAGTCTATGACAAACTAAAATTCTCTGCTCCATTACAACTGTGCAGGGGCTCTGAGGAAGTGTTTTTAAAGATAGAAGTCTAAGTTGCCTTTCATTATGTCCAGGTCATTAAGATACAAAAACACCACATTGGGCAGTTTGAATCTGAAAATGTTTGCAAAGTTTCAAGGGATTTTTTTACTTTCAAAATGGCCTCTTTGTTAAGAGGTCATCATGACTTATACAAATTATTTAAACAACTTTTGATCCCAGATATGTCCTGATGTTGCTGCCTCAATTTGAAGTCTGTCAGGTAAAAGCCGTAACAAGTTTGTTAAAGTACGAGGTCTAGATTTTGGACCTCTGCATATTTTGATATAAAATAGCCGCCTTCACGTTGGAGACAGGGTGTGGTTCCCATAGATTTTTTTGTTCTAGGTCACATAAAGAATGACTCTACCAAATTTCAATGGATTACAACAAACTCTTTTTTTATATTTCCCATTGACGTTTTTGAGGCGTGGCCATGCAAATGTGGATGCAGATCTTTTAGATCCACTGAAGGCCCATTTTAGATATCCACAGTTGGAGGGCAGGTATTGGTCAGTGTGTGTGGGTCTTTTTGAAGACTTCTACCAGGCGTATGAATCGCTGACGTGCTCTCCTCTCACATTCGTGCTCGAGCCCTAATGATCAGATTCAATATTTGCGAATTTACTTTTTGGATATTTCATAGCAAAAATACAATGTAGCTAATCGATAGAAAAAATGGCTCTTGCTCATCTGGGAGCATGACATCACACTCTAGATGGAAGAAGCAAGAAAAATGGCATGACGTGTAGACAATAGAAATTGTTGGAGAACAGAGCAAGTACTTTTTTTATCAAAACAAAATAGTATAATTTCTACCTCTATATTCACTATAAAAATGAGTGACTTCTGAAGCAGCCCCACCTGTGTCCTGTGAGGCCTGCAGTGGGGATGGGGTGGACATGTTGGAGTTGACGGTGGAGGCAGAGTTGTTCCTGGTTTGTTTCCTGGTCCTGTAGGGTGAGGCGGGCGTGGTCTGAGGGGCAGGGGGAGGATGGGGAGGGGCACTGGGGGGTCGTCGTGGTGATAAGGAGGTGAAACGATGACTCGGACAGATCCAGACCCCCCCACGGGGCCATACTGGAGTCACACACCAGCACTGATGTGTGGGGCTGGCTGCGCCTGTGGGGTCTGGTCTGAGGGGGGCGCTGTGCTGAGGGGACGGCCGGCTTGGCTGAAGGAAGAGACATTTGGAGGTGTAAACAACCTTTGTAGAAACTCAACAATGTTTTCCTACAATATTGATAATTCCTAAATATATTATACCTCTTTTTCCATATAAAATACATTATGTTAAATTAGAAACAAAATTTTATTTATGGTCATTGTTTTTGTGTGTGTGTGTGTGTGTGTGTGTGTGTGCGTCCATTTGTTGAAAGTGTCCCATGCAAACAGTTGAAACAGCTGTAAGGAACAAGGAAAATGCACTTCCACCGTGATATTACTGGTAGTTTGAAACCATAGACTGTATATATAAACGGACGTAGCTAACCTGTTAGCCCCTGTGTTCCAAACAGGAAGTGATCATAGCTGCACTTCTGGCTCCAATTTACTTTCTATTGAAAAGCTGTGGCCCCTCTCTCTGTAACTGCTGCTGTCAGACTCGTCATTTTGGTCTTTAAATGTTCGTATTAAAACACGCTACATGATCCTGGAGTTTTTATTTGGTTATTTTGTCCGTGAATCAAGATGTGAACATTAATAACAGACCAATGGAGCACCATCTTTCCCTGAGGTTGCTCCCTTCTAGCGTTAGCTACAGTTTTGATTGATAGCATTGCTAAGGACCTGCACCCTGCTAAACCGACGGTGCGGGTGGGAAGGGGCATTATCATCAGCTGTGCTCTCTCTGGATTGGCTCTTTGGTTGCTATGATTTTTTTTGGCTGGAGCCGACTGCTCTGGGTGACGTCGTACTCCCTTAGTCCACTTCATTTGAAACACACTGTACGCTTCACTATACCAGTAACAATTATGATGTACATATAGTTTATTTAAACTAGTCAGAAATGCTGTTTGTGCTGTATAACCGTTAATTTTGTAGTTATGTTGCAGGATTCGAAATTGCAATAGTCACAGGGATATATTAGTAATGGTTTCGTTTGCCCACAATATGTTTTACTTTCCACCAGTAAGATAATTTTTTTTTTTTTTTTTTTTTTTTTTTTTGATCAAATTTTTATTGTTTACATAATAACAAAAAAAATAAAATAAACAAATAAATAAATAAACAAAAGCAAAAAAAAAAAAACCCCCCCCCCCCCCCCCCTCTCAAAAAAACAAAACAAAAACAAAACCCTGGTCCCGAGCTCATGGTGATATCCCACCCCCCTCCCTGGGCTCCACAGTACAAGATCAAAATATTTTTGGGGTGTATGCGCACATATGCTTATAAAAAAAAAAAAAAAAATACATAAACTAAATACAAATATATATATGCATACATACATATGCACACACCTATTCCATAAAACATATACTTGCACACTATGTATGTGTTTCTATACCCCTATACATTATTATATAAACATACATATACATATATATACATACACATATATATACATACACATATACATACATACATACACACCTACATACATACATGTACATACACACATACATATATACATACATATACACCTACATATACCCATATATAAACATATATATACACATACATATACACATATATACATACATACATAGATACCTTTTATTTAACAGAATATTTGCTTTATAATATCTCTTCCACTTATTTCACAGTTAATGAAATTTGCTTATTTAAGATTGTCCAGTTCTAATAAAGTTTTACTCCATAATGAGATAGTTTTTGTTTTGGCTCCATGCATTTTAGCTACTGATAGTTCCATGTTAATAATGTAACGAAAGGTGTTGATCCAGTGACTCAGAGTCAAGTTGTTGGATGTTTGCCAGCGAAGAGCCAGAAGTTTTTTTTCGCAGCTGTCAACCCTGCCAGTAGTATTTTTTTTGTGAAAAAAAGGACCAATTTAATAATTTTGAAAAATCATTCATTAAAAAGATAAATGGGGAAAAACAAAAATCTTTTTTTAACATTTTTAGTTAAATAAGAATGTACCATTTTCCAGAATATATTGACGTCTTTACAGTCCCCCAAACATGTGGATAAAAGTACCAATCGCGTCTGAACATTTATCACAATATGGAGAAGAAGTGAGCTTCATCAAGTACCTCTTTTTGGGGGTTAAATAAGTTCTATGTAGAAAGTTAAAGTGCAGTATCTGATGGTTTGGATTTTTGATGCGTAAGTAATTGTGTTCCATATTCTTTTCCAGTCGTCATTCTCCATCACTGCATCCAAATCCTTGGTCCACCACATTTTCAATTTTCAGTGGTTTTAATTAGCGATCAATAATAAATTATATTTGTGTAACAAAGCTCTTTTTAATTTTTTTATTTAATATGTGGTGTAATTTGTGTGTGTGGTGAGAGGTTTCAGTCCATGGAACCCCATAAGCTTTCATGGAGGATCTCAACTGGAGGTACAAGAAAAAAGAAGATGCTGGCAGGTTAAAAAATGGCACGTAAATCATAAAGGAGAGAAGCCCAGAGTCACCAAACATGTCTCCTAGTACATGAATCCCTTTCTCTTCCCATTGTGAAAATGCAAAGGGTTTGGCCCCAGATAATAATGAATAGTTATGAAAAAGTGGGCTGTTCTTATGCCATTTTTGTATACTTTTAGATTCTTTTTTTCACGTTTCGCCAGACTGATAGTAGATTTGTAATTATTGGGCCAAAAACGAGTCTTTGCTTGTTTAAGTGGGATGGTGGAGTAAATCAGGTCCTTTAATCTATGAGGATGAACTAGGTTTTCTTCAATGCATTTCCATGCAGAGTCATTTGTTGGACAGAACCATGAAGAAAGTGGACGTAAAACAAAAGACCAGTAGTAATATTTGAAATTTGGCACTGAAAGGCCTCCTGAAGATTTGTGCCCGCTGCAATGTAGCTAAGGAGACACGTGGCCGATTTCCTTTCCATAGATATTTTGAAATCAGAGAGTGAAGCCTTTCAAAATACCTGGGCGGGGAGAGAGAGGGGAAGCATTCCAAAGTAAAAATTTATACGTGGTAATATATCTGTTTTAATTATGGAAATTCGAGTTTGTAAAGAGGTAGGGAGATTATCCCATCGTTGTAAGTCAAAGAGTTACCTGGTTTAAAATGTTTGTAAAATTTTTAGAAGCAATACATTTAGTGATGAATAGATTTCCACACCCAAATATTTGAAATGCTCCACTCTGGGAATTATAGACGGAAGTGATACAAGGTTAGCATGTGAATTTAGAGGAAGTAAAGCCGATTTTTAACCAATTTATCTTATATCCAGAATACGAACCAAACTCTTTAAATGCCTCAAGTACATGTGGGATAGAGGTTGATGCTTTATCTATATATAATAAGATGTCGTCACAATATAGAGAGATGTGATGGTTAGTATTATTAAAACTTATAGGAAGGATAAGGTTATTTTTGTCTTATTTTTTGAGCTAAAGGTTCTAAAGACAAAGCAAAAAGAAAAGGACTTAAAGGGCAACCTTGACGACATGATCTAGATATACGGAAAGAAGATGATGTAATACTTCCACTTATTACCACAGCTGAAGGGTCCGTGTATAATAATTTGACCATATTAATGAAAGTATGTCCCAGTTTTAAAATGATCCATAACCATCCAGAGATACTCCCATTCAAGCTGATCAAAAGCTTTTTCAGCATCAAGAGATAAAATAACACACAGTCAGATGGGATATCAGTGGCGGCGTGGATAATATGAAGTAAACGTCTTATGTTATCAGATGCCAATCGATTTTTGATAAAACCGGTTTGGTCACAATTAATCATTTTTGACATATATGGATCAATGCGATGAGCCAGGATACGAGCATAGACTTTAACATCAGTATTAAGCAGTGATAAAGGCCTATAATTACTACATAGAGTTTGATCTTTATTTGGTTTAGGTAAAATAGTGATTATTGCTTGGTTCGCATCATTAATGAAGGAACCCTTTCTCAATTGAAGTCCAAATCATTTTTAAGAACAAAAGTCCTAAATCATTCCAAAAAGTAAGATAAAATTCCGGAGGGATCCCATCCCAACCTGGGGATTTACCCTGTTTCATGCTATTTAGGGCAGTATGAAGCTCGATCAATGAAATTTTACTGTTAAGATTTGTACTTTCTTCTTTAGATAATGAGGTTAATGTTAAGTCATGTAGAAATTTTTTACACCCTGCTTTATTTAACTCAATTCTCGATGAATATAATGATTGATAGAAAGCATAAAACTCATTATTTATATCTTTGGGATCTGTTAATATTTCATTGTTTGCTTTAATAGTAGTTATATTACTGTGTTTTGTGCATTTGTTTAATTTCATGGCAAGAAGTGAATTATTTCTGGTACCGTAAAAATAGAGGTTTTGTCTAGCTCTATGAATGTCAAATTCAGCTCTGGCTCGGAGAAGTGTGTATAACTTTGATTTAACAACCTCAATAATCTTAGCTCTATTATCTGAGAATCCCATTCGATGTTGTTTTTGTTCTAATACTTGTAAAATGTACTCATATTGTTTAATTTTTTCTAAACTTCCTCTTATTAATATGTGATGAGTAAGAAATCGTAGCATTACGAATGCAACCCTTGAGAGCATACATATAATGTCCGTGGGTCAATTTCAGGGGCTGAGTTACAAATTAAAAATTGTTTTATTTGTTTCCTAATATAATCACAATAATCTAAGTTTTTAAGTAAGGTGGTATTGAGACGCCATCTAGTGGCTCTTATTGGAATATTGTTAGGAGACAATTTGGCAATGACCATTGAATGGTCAGATAAGGCATTTGGAATGATTTGAACCTTGTGTATTTTCATAAAGGCCGAAGGATTGGCTAATAAATAATCTATTCTAGAATATGTTTTTATGCCTATTTGAAAAAAAACGTGTATTGTCTTAAATTTGGGTTTGATAAACGATATAAATCTGTAAGGAAAAATCAAATAACAAAACTCCCAAAAGCATTAGTTGACATTTTTTGTGAGTACTGTGAGCGACAAGATGAACTATCTAGGGTTACATCTAAAATAGCATTCATATCAGCACCAATAATTACTGCATATTCTTGTAAACCTGATAAGATTTCTATTATTTTCCCATAAAAATTCGGATCATAATGGTTTTGGTGCATATATTGAAATTAAGGCATAATCTCGTCCTAAAATATTAGCTTTTATATGCGCAATACGCCCATCAGAGCTGCCATAACTATTTGTAATTGTTAGATTTAGATTACGTTTAATTTACTATCAATGTTCCACAGGTTTTTGATTCTAGTGAAGAAGATGCAGCAATAAAAAATAGTGTTGATTTGAAAATCTATTAACATCTGCTTTTTGCAGATGGGACTCTTGTATAAAGGCAATGTCAACACTGTGTCTTAATAGGTGATCTAAGCATGCCGTGCGTTTGATAGGGGCATTTAAACCTTTAGTATTCCAAGTACATATATTAACACAAGTTGTCATGTTATTTCAGTTTGTTCTTTAACATGCAATAATAATACATAGTAACCAGAACATATGGAAATCCCAAAACTCCCACCCTGCATCACCATGAGCTCAAAAAAAAAGAAAAACATAAAAAGAAAGAAAATCTGAAACCTCACGTAAGGTGAGTTCCCCTCCCTAAACTAATATATTCACCTGACTATGTGAGAAGGTGGCTACATAAAGAAAATCCGCCCCATTCCCGTTGCTATTAGTATATTTACATATCTTCCTTTTATTTTATTATTTTATTATTTTTATTATTACTATTATTATTATTATTATTTTTTTATTTTAAACAAAGAATATATGTTTATCCATCTAAAGATCGAAATTAAATCCAGTACCTTTCACTTTAAGGTCCATTTTTCATGTCCATCCGTTGTGAAAACACTGCTGCTTGTTCAGTTCCATTGTCCCGTAGTAGAAGTTAAGAGGCCAAGTATTTCTCCGCATCTTCAATATTTGTAAAGGAAACGGACTCGGATCCTTTGGATAGTTTTAAGGTGGGCCGGATAAAGGAGGAATGTGTTAAAGTTTTGTTTTTTTGGCTTCTTCCATGACTCCAGCGAATGCACGTCTTCGTTTCGCAGTGAAACTACTATAATCCGCCGTAAAACGGATGCTTTTTCCATTCACCGTCACTGGAGATTCCCGTGCAACTTTAAGGATCTTGTCCCGGTCCGTGAAGCGGAGAAAATTTCATGATAACCCGTACGCGGAGGGGCACCAGGAGAGCGTACAGGACCAATTCTCTGTGGGCTCGCATTATATCAATCCTCTCATCGGCAAGTGAAGGAAACCATTTGGGTAAAGTAGCGCTCATGTAGGACAACACGTTGACTTCCCCCTGTGATTCGGGTAAGTTTTTGATTCGTATATTATCTCTCCTACTTCTGTCTTCTTGGAGAGCAATCGCCTCTTCGAGGATGTTGTACTTGTCAATTAGCGTTTTTGACACATTTTCAACTTTAACAGAGAGCTCTTTCTGATCCGTCTTCAGTTTTTTTATGTCCTTTGTATTGTTCGTCATTTTCTGCTTGTATCTTTTCTAGACGGGTTTCAAAGTTGCCAAATGTGATTTAATGAACTCACGTTGCTCATCCAGCGATACCTTAATCAGGCTTGTAATCATGTTTGCCAGTTTGTCAGATTCGTCTGGATTTTTGTCTGGGTGTTCATCAGCAGGTGGTTCCGCAGGTGGTTTGTCGGGAAACTTCTCAGCTTGTTTGCTTGTCTTTGCTTGCCTTCTTGTGCCTTCCGCCATTTGTCGATTGTTTCAAGGTATTTAGATAGAGTAGATCTTGAATTAAATCTGTCAAAAGTCTCACTTTAGGAAGTATTTGACTGAAAAAATGAGAACGGAGGGAGAGGAGCGAAAATGCTACGCAGCCATCTTGTCAACGAGTCACGTGGCTATTTTTTTTAAAAATCACGTACAACGTAGCCTACAGACATACAGTATACTATACCTTTAACTTTTATGGTCTTGCCTCCAGATGAACCAATCAGAGGCAGCCGCTGCCGGGACATCACCGCTCCTGAAGCCTAAATATAAACACAGCTTTTAGTACAACTAAACCACAACTTGTACATTATTTATTTATTTATTCATGTATTTATTCATGTATTTATTCATTTATTTATTCATTTTTTATTTATTTTGGACAATGCATGTTAATGAACAGACATGATTCAACATGAATATAAACATACTTGATTATAACCAAAGGATCATTTCCATCCATTGTCTCAGGGGCTGGAGTCAGAAAAGGGTCAAAATAAAAATTGCACACTACACTCATTTACACAGTTCCCATAACTGAACATTCCACTCATTGCACTCATTACATAAGCACATACACCTGAATGTATATATAAAAAGCTGAATGGGTCTAGCAAGGTGTGGGAACTTCAAATTAACTTCAAATGCAATTGCACAAAACTCTGTGTGAATCAGTTATGAAAAGTAGATAAATAAATATTCAATGCATATTTCTAGTGGAGATCTAATACTTTTTCAGTGCACGCTCTTACCTGCACCAAAAAATGTGTAACAAATATCAAAATATATGTGAAAGTACTTTTAAATTATTGATACAACCACCACCGTTTCCCCACTAAAGCAGCGCACCATGATAAATGTTTGGTCACTCGGAGAAAGAGAAAGTGGCACTTACCTCCAATTCTGATGGATCCTCTTCCTCTGCAATTATTCCTCGTCTTCAGTTTAACAAATCCTCCTTCAAAACCTTTAGCGAGCTCACTCCATCACTCGCCGCACAACATCTTTACCAGTGTCTCAGAGATAAAAATGGCCTCGTCTGGCATGAGAATTCCCAAAAGTGCAAGTCTTTACTACTAATATTTCCCAGTGTCTCAACCCTAGAATTTGAATTACAAAAATAAATAAATAAAATTTTTTAAAAAAGCAAAAAATTACATGCACATTTAAAAATACTGAGACAATCTAGTCTAAAAATGCTGAGATTTTTTTTTTTTTTTTTTTTTTTTAAAAGCTAATTTCTATTAGTTAGTTTTCTTAAATTTCTCTCTTGGGGGACAGAACTTGTCCAACTCATTGTAGTTTTAATCCCAGTGTCTTGGTACCAAAAAAATGTCTTCTGGATGGGAGCGAAAACCTTGAAAAAGTCTCGATTTTGATCAACAAGGGATTACGCTGTCTCCTTTCCAAATTTATATTAATAAAGTCTTCAAAATTTCACCCATTAAAAATTCAAAAACATAAATTAGATCCTAGTCTTTTAGCACCGTATCCACATCCATCAAACACAAAAATCCCAATCAAAAACCTCCGTTCAAACCCTTCATATTGCCTCTCCTTGTCCAGTCCCCCGTCTGAAACTCTGTCCCGGGCTGCATGTCTGTTCCCCCCTCAGTGCCCCCCTGCCCCTGTCTCACTCCCTGTAAACGATATGTCTGCTTCACAAATGACATTACATAATTCATAACCAACCCCACTGAACAAAGAGGCCGTTTAAGACGAGCCAATAACCTCAGTTATAGTCGGTCGCGGTAAAAGGTCCAGTGAGATTTGGAGTGCTCTGCTCACACGACCAAAGTCATGTTCATAATGGTTTAATCTTCTGGTTGGATTTGAATTCATAAAGATGGTTGTAATTATGCTTATAATCTTCAGCGTGTTCTTCATATGTAACTGGATTCTCTGCTCTTTCTCCCTTTGTCCAGTGACACGCACAGATGAAGTCGGCTGTTTTATTTTACACAGTCCATCCCGCCACAGGCCCATAGATACTGAGCAGTGCTGCGTAGTGTTATTTTTCAAAGCAACTCACTAAAGGTGCACTGTGTAACTGTTCTGCTTGTCCTTGGAGAAGTTTGTGCTTTGCATGGAATGTTCCACAGTATAATAAAATGTTTTTAAATCCCATACAGCAGGTGTCCAAACTATGGCCTCCTGCTGAATCGGTCCAGTTGATCATAAGCAGTACTTTTATCAGTAAATTAAACTATTTCTACTACTATATTCTCAAACATCACATTGCAGTGTGATACAGACCTAAAATGAATGCGTTTCAAGCCTTATTAATACACAGCGGCTCTGTCAAAGCTGTGTTTAAAGCACTGCACTGCACTGATCACTGTCCCTCCGCTTTGAATATGTTTTGAAATGTGGCCCTCGATTAAAAAAAAAAAAAACCTCTGACATACAGGAACAGTCCCGGCAAAGTACGTTACTGTCTATTCAAAAAAATGTCATCTGAGGTCACGACAGTAAAATTTCAAACTCAATTTTGATACTAAGAATAAGTTTCAGACAGTAGGATGTAATTTTCAATACAAATAATAGTAGTTTTTTTGATCATGTCTTATACTGGATATAAATGCAAACAGTTCAAAAACTATTGAGGGAAGGTAACATTTTTGTCCTTGTGTATTCTTATTTGAATATTAATAATTTCATATCTAATTTCCATCCATCCATTTTTTTCTACTTATCCGGGACCGGGTCGTGGATGCAGAGGTCTAAGCAGGGACTCCCAGACTTCCCTCACCCCAGACACGTCCTCCAGCTCCTCCGGTGGGACCCCAAGGCGTTCCCAGGCCAGCCGAGGGACATAGTCCCTCCAGTGTGTCCTGGGCCTTCCCTGGGGCCTCCTCCCAGTGGGACATGCCTGAGCCACCTCAATTGCTCCGAGCTCCTCCTGTGTTAACCGAGTATATCTAATTTAATACCAGTTTGTCAATTAGTTTATAGAGTAGAGATAACATTTTTCAACAACCCTACATGCAGTTGTGTTCAAACATTATGAGACAATCTGGATCAGATGTGTTTGTAGAACGTCTTCTACCTCGATGTAAAAGCCCTACGATGAGATCGACTGAAACAGTATTTTATAGCAGATGTCTGATCCAGCAGGTTTTGTCTGGACTGTCACTGACATCCTACACCACTATTAGATCTAATCTACAAGAAACTGAACCAACAGATTCAAAGCGTCTTGCACAATAGCACCACCGCAGCAAGCATCAAACATCAAACATCAAACATCCCTACTAACTTTCCTACAAGTTAAGAGTATGTAGTGAAAGTTTCATCCCATCTCTCTCTTGTATAACTCCCGTCAAACCGAGTGTAGGACATTGATGGATTCTCGTGTGATTCGTGCGCTCTCCCTCTGCTCCCGTCTGTTCCTCCTCGCCTCTCTCCTGACTGACAGCTCCACAAAAGGAAACAGGATCCACCGTGGAGGACATTTTTAAATATTCATGTCCCAAGTCTTGTCTGACCCCGGCCACGCGCTCTCAAACGCAGAGCATTCGGACTGTTCAATCAGTCTCTCTCTGCATTCACATCACTCCTGCATCTCCCACGAGTGTTTAGGCAGAAGACTTTTATTTAGTAAACAACATGGCCTCGCAGTTTGTTGAGAAATTGTGACTCTAGTTGGTTCAGGTGTGTTCCATAGTGATCCATGGACATATACTAGTGTACCTGGTCTTATATTTGTCCTGAAACAGCTCAAGATCATTCGAAAACTATTCTGGAAAGGTTCATTTCTGTCCTGTGAGTTTGACTTTTTTAGTGCTCAATTTAGTGTCTAGTTTCAATACTTTTTAGTATCGATTAGTATCTGATTTTTTATACTTTTGATGAGGCTATTTCACTGAAAATGAAAAAACAAAGGCAGGTGAGGAAGTGGTAAAATAATGGAGCAGTACAGAAAAAGGTGAATAGAGCAGATTTGTCGTATTAATTTTGTAACATAGGCTCCCAAAATTGTGGAGAACCAGTCAGAACCTGGGGAAAACATTAACCAACTTCACACTTACAAAAATGCTGAGAAACTTGTCAACATTGGGACTAAACCTGGACTAGACCAGAACTAAACTCCATCCATCCATTTTCTTCCTCTTATCCGGGGCCGGGTCGTGGAGGCAGCAGTCCAAGCTGGGACTCCCAGACTTCCCTCACCCCAGACACGATCTCCAGCTCCTCCAGCGGGACCCCAAGGCGTTCCCAGGCCAGCTGGGAGACATAGTCCCTCCAGTGTGTCCTGGATCTTCCCCGGGGCCTCCTCCCGGTGGGACATGTACACCTCCCCAGGTAGGCGTCCAGAAGGCATCCTGAACAGATGCCCGAGCCGCCTCAGCTGCTCCTCTCAATGTGTAGGAGCAGCAGCTCTACTCCGACCTCCTCCCGTGTGACTGAGCTCCTCACCCTATCTCTAAGGGAGTGCCCAGCCACCCTGCGGAGGGAACTCATTTCAGCCACATGTATCTGTGATCTTGTCCGTTCGGTCATTACCCAGAGCTCATGACCATAGGTAAGAGGAGGAACATAGATTGACTGGTAAACTGAGAGCTTTGCCTTTTGACTCAGCTCCTTCCTGTCAATCTACCTGTCAATCTCACGCTCCATCCATCCCTCACTCATGAACAAGACCCCGAGATACTTGAACTCCTCCACTCGAGGCAAGCCGGAGAGGGCAAGCCACCTTTTTCCAGTCGAGAACCATGGCCTCAGATTTGGAGGAGCTGATTCTCATCCCAGCCGCTTCACACTCGGCTGCAAACCTCCCCAGTGCCAGCTACAGGTCCTGGCTCAATGAAGCCATCAGGACAACATCATCCACAAACAGCAGAGATAAGATCCTGTAGTTCCCAAACTAAACTCTAAACACCAAATCTACATCAGGACTGAGCTCATGTTGAACAGACAAATGTGAACGCATCCCAAGAGTCCCGAGCACAGAGGGTGGTACAGGGAAGAGTATTTGACATAAAAACTGTGATAAATCAATACACTTAAAGGCAGCATGATGTAAGATCTGGAACTATTAATGGTACTGATGCCATTTGAGGATTTTTATTTGATGACTCACTGACAACTATGACAATTTCACTTTACACCCAATGCAACATCGATAATAAGCTCAAAACTACATGCAAAGAGTCTGTTTTCAGTAGCCTCATAAGTCAAAACAAGCTCCATTTCATAAGATATACCTGGATATTTGTTAAAAAATAGAGTCACATGCTGTACACATACATCGCCAGCCAATTCTATCACTAATGTAACAGTCCATATAGAAATGTCTCAAAATGTCAGACAGCTTTACCTTTTGATGTTTGTCCACATCTCCCTGAGCGTGTGCATCGACCTGTCAGAGCGCCTCATAAAACAGGTGACATTTAGAGCCATGATCTGTTCTCTGCACTTTCACTGTGGAACAACTGAAAGAGCCACACGCTGAGAATCAATTTCTCCCCCACAGACACATGTGTACAATGTCCCCACACCCTATGTACAGTGTCCACACACATGTACAATGGTCCCCCACACATATGTAACGTGTCCACACACATGTACAATGTCCCCACACATATACAAGGTCCCCACACACTGTACAATGTCCACACACAGCATATGATTATTGTTGTCCACACACATGTACAATGTCCCACACAATATGTACAGTGTCCACACACATGTACAATGTCCACACACATGCACTTATACAAGGTCCCCACACACTTGTACAATGTCCACACACACAGTACAATGTCCACACACACATGTACAAGGTCCACACACATATGTACAGTGTCCACACACAGGTACAATCCCCAACATGTGTCCCACACACATGTACATCCTGTGTTACAAAGAGTACAATGTCCACACAACACATGTACAATGTCCACACATGATGTACAATGTCCACAACACACTTGTACAATGTCCACACACGGACTTTTACAATGACTCACTGACAACTATGTACAATGTCCCTTTACACCCATGTAACATGTAATAAGCTCAAAACTACATGCAAAGACACTGTTTTCAGTAGCCTCATAAGTCAAAACCCCACCATTTCATAAGATATACACTGATATTTGTTAAAAAATACAGTCACATGCTGTACACATACATCGCCAGCCAATTCTACACTATGTACACAGTCCATATAGAAATGTCTCAAAATGTCAGACAGCTTTACCTTTTGATGTGTACACATCTCCCTGAGCGTGTGTGCATCGACCTGTCAGAGCGCCTCATAAACAGGTGACAATAGAGCCATGATCTGTTCTCTGCACTTTACTGTGTCATCTGAAAGAGCCACACGCTGCAGAATCAATGCAACTCACAACCATTTCTCCCCCACAGACACATGTGTACAATGTCCCCACACACATGTACAGTGTCCACACACATGTACAATGTCCCCACACATATGTAACGTGTCCACACACATGTACAATGTCCCCACACATGTACAAGGTCCCCACACACTTGTACAATGTCCACACACACATGTACAATGTCCACACACATATGTAACGTGTCCACACACATGTACAATGTCCCCACACATATGTACAGTGTCCACACACATGTACAATGTCCACACACATATGTACAATGTCCACACACATATGTACAGTGTCCACACACATGTACAATGTCCCCACACATATACAAGGTCCCCACACACTGTACAATGTCCACACACACACATGTACAATGTCCACACATACATGTACAATGTCCACACACATATGTACAGTGTCCACACACATGTACAATGTCCCCACACATGTACAATGTCCACACACACATGTACAATGTCCACACACACATGTACAATGTCCACACACACATGTACAATGTCCACACACACATGTACAATGTCCACACACACATGTACAATGTCCACACACATATGTACAATGTCCACACACATATGTACAATGTCCTCACACATATGTACAGTGTCCACACACATGTACAATGTCCCCACACACATATACAAGGTCCCCACACACATGTACAATGTCCACACACACACATGTACAATGTCCACACACACATGTACAATGTCCACACACATGTACAGTGTCCCCACACATATGTACAGTGTCCCCACACATATGTACAGTGTCCACACACATGTACAATGTCCACACACATGTGTACAGTGTCCACACACATGTGTACAATGTCCACACACGTGTACAATGTCCACACATATGTGTACAATGTCCACACACATATGTACAGTGTCCCCACACACGTGTACAATGTCCACACACGTGTACAATGTCCATACAAGTGTACAGTGTCCACACACATGTACAATGTCCCGACACATATGTACAATGTCCACACACATATGTACAATGTCCTCACACATATGTACAGTGTCCACACACATGTACAATGTCCCCACACACATGTACAATGTCCCCACACATATACAAGGTCCCCACACACATGTACAATGTCCACACATACATGTACAATGTCCACACACACATGTACAATGTCCACACACATATGTACAATGTCCTCACACATATGTACAGTGTCCACACACACATGTACAATGTTCCCACACATATGTAACGTGTCCCACACACATGTACAATGTCCCCACACATATGTACAGTGTCCACACACATGTACAATGTTCCCACACACATGTACAATGTCCCCACACATGTACAGTGTCCCCACACATATGTACAGTGTCCACACACATGTACAATGTCCACACACATGTACAATGTCCACACACATGTACAATGTCCACACACACATGTACAATGTCCCCACACATGTACAGTGTCCCCACACATATGTACAGTGTCCACACACATGTACAATGTCCACACACACACACACACACACGTACAATGTCCACACACATGTACAATGTCCTCACACATGTACAATGTCCCCACACATGTGTACAGTGTCCACACACATGTGTACAATGTCCACACACGTGTACAATGTCCACACACACATGTACAATGTCCACACACACATGTACAATGTCTACACACATGTACAATGTCCACACACATGTACAATGTCCCCATACATGTACAGTGTCCCCACACATATGTACAGTGTCCACACACATGTACAATGTCCACACACACACACGTACAATGTCCACACACATGTACAATGTCCTCACACATGTACAATGTCCCCACACATGTGTACAATGTCCACACACATGTACAATGTCCCCACACATGTACAATGTCCCCACACATGTACAATGTCCTCACACATGTACAATGTCCTCACACATATGTACAGTGTCCACACACATGTACAATGTCTCCACACACATGTACAATGTCCTCACACATATGTACAATGTCCACACACATGTGAACAATGTCCACAGACACGTGTACAATGTCCCTACACATGTACAATGTCCTCACACATATGTAAAGTGTCCACACACATGTACAATGTCTCCACACACATGTACAATGTCCTCACACATATGTACAATTTCCACACACATGTACAATGTCCTCACACATATGTACAATGTCCCCACATATGTACAGTGTCCACACACATGTACAGTGTCCACACACATGTACAGTGTCCACACACATGTACAATGTCCACACACATGTACAATGTCCACACACATGTACAATGTCCCCACTTATGTACAATGTCCACACATATGTGTACAGTGTCCACACACATGTACAATGTCCCCACTTATGTACAATGTCCACACACAGGTACAGTGTCCACACACGTGTACAATGTCCCCACACGTGTACAATGTCCACACACACACACACACACACACACACACAGAATGTCCACACACGTGTACAACTGAAACGTCTCTAAATGTCCACACACATGTACAGTGTGAAATGTCTCTAAATGTCCATCCACATTCACCTGTAATAAAGTAGAAAATTCATTATTATCTTTCTCCCAAGTTTCACAAAATGTCTCTGGCATCTTCTCTGTTGTGGCAAAGTTACATAACCTCTTGAAAGTGCAATAACCATTTCCAAACTCCGGTCTCCGTGGTAAAAATAGTCCGAGGCAGAATCCATTAACTCCGTCTAAATTAATTTGCGCGTGGGCCGAGACGGAGCTCCTACAAACAAGGCCATGGATTTTCTGTTGAAACATTTGGCAGAAGAGAATGAATGAAGTAAGGTTTAAAGCCATCTGGAGCCGCTTTGGGGAGAATTTATTTTTAATTCACACAGAGAAAACCCCTTTTAGCTCCAAAACACCTCGGGTACAGATTTGGACTCAAAACTTGGTCTAAAGCGAAAACATGACCCACTAATGCAGTTTGGGAGGGGGCTGTATAATGTTTTTAGATGTGACTTTTTCAATCAGCTACAGGCGGCACTGGGATTAAATGAGCTTGTTTGTACTTCCAGTGTCCCAGTTTTGGGGTTTGGAAATTGGGAGGATAAAAATTGTACCTAATAATATTGCATGAATTAAGAGCTCAGTCGTGACTCTTATTTATTACCATTTTACCACATACAGTGATGGATAAGTACTCAATTTTGTTACTTAAGTAAAAGTACAGATACCAGAGCAAAAAAATACTAAGTAACAGTAAAAGTATCACATGAAAATACTACTGAAGTAAAAGTATTTAAGTATTTGTTTAGAAATGTACTTAAAGAGTAAAAAGTAAAAGTATTTTGTGCATTTTGAGATCTAAAAATGCTTCAAATGTAGTGATTTTGATACAGATTTGCCCTGATTTTTCAACAGAAACAACTGAATCAGTCATTGTTGGGTTTTTTTTTTAGCTGTTTTTATTTGTATATTTTTATTTGCTCAAACTATAAATGTAAATGTCTTTTCAGCAGGTCTCAAGCAATAATAAAAACTACATTTACTTTTCAGACCTGTTCATTTGTGGAGTAGAAAGTACAGATACTGTTCTCAAATGTAGTAAAAGCAAAAAGTATCCACTTAAAAACTGACTCAAGTAATGTACAAATTTGTACTTAATAAGAGTACTTTACTACTTTTACTTTGTTACGTTTCACCACTGACCATATATTGCATTGATTTATTCCATCTTTTATCAAGTTTAAGGTCATAATCGTGACTTTTTTTTGTAGCGGGAGGCAATTACAAAAACATCCCCTCATTAAAAAGGTGTATAATTGAGAAAATATGAAAGTACTTCAATGTATAACTCTGCAATTCATTATTAACGTCACAATACAGCATCATGTATTGATACGTGTAGTACCATCATGTCCATAACTACATAATCATACTTCATATCCTAATACTATTTTATAAATCAGGGATGTCCAAATTTTTCGCATTAAGGGCCACATATAAAAACACAGACAAAGCTGAGGGCCGATTGAGGGCCATAGACTGGTCATCAATACAGTGAATACTTCAAATCTGTGTTATTAGTACAAGTTAGACTGAACCACTAGAGCTTTATTCATGCTCACGTCCTCAATGTGACAGTAAATATTTGATATGGGCTTGTTAAAGTAGATTTTCAGAAATGTACAGTAAAAGTACTGTTTAAGGTAATATGGACCAATTCACCTGGAAGCTTGAGGGCCAAAAAAACTTGGTCTGAGGGCCGCATTTTGTCCCCGGGCCACAGTTTGGGCATGCCTGTTATAAAGCATTTGAGGCATTTGAGGCGTTTGAGACGTACTATGCAACTTTTCTAGCAGTGGTGATGGTGAAGGTTAAAAAATCAACCCGTTTATGAACAATGAGAACACATGCAACTGAATAAATGGAAAAAAAAAAACAACAGAACTTTAAGGCGATACTGTGAAACAAATCAAAAACATCTCCATGGAGACGAGGAGATGACGGACCCCGCCACCAGAAAAGGAGAAAACGACGTAGTCCAACCAGCTTCACAGCCCTAACATTATCCCATTAATAACGCTAGAG
The DNA here is from genome assembly GCA_019594935.1 of Periophthalmus modestus. Taxonomy (NCBI): domain Eukaryota; kingdom Metazoa; phylum Chordata; class Actinopteri; order Gobiiformes; family Gobiidae; genus Periophthalmus; species Periophthalmus modestus. The sequence continues at coordinate 2,820,954 of JAIEZT010000084.1, read as the reverse complement.
CAAAGACGTTTACTTTGATTGGACTAAAAAGGGCAGTTTAACAGAACATGACTAATGCCCTCTCAGGTAACAGAGTCGAGGCCTGTCTGACACCTGCGCTGGCACTCATTAGCGAACACCTCCTGGGGTTTATGAATATGCAAACACACATGCTAATATGATTCATACATAACTGATCTTTCCACGGCCTGCTGTAAACACGCATGTACTTAGCAGATCCCGCCTCAGCCGTGAAGGAGAAGAACACACCACTGCTCATGTCTCAGCCCTGGGACTCTGACTTTAAGAGGACCTCCTGTAAAAGCCTAACTCCTTTGTTGTCTCCCTACAAACCGACAGATGTGGCGGGATTAACCAAAAACTATGCTCAAGTAAGAGTAACATTAGTTTAAAGTTATTTCTCAAGTAGAAGAACAAAGTATCGAGGTCCGAGAAATGACTCAAGAGTAAAAAAGTATTTGGGGAAAGTACTACTCAAGTAAGAACTGATTTATAATTTGAAGTTACTGTAATTGCAAAGACACAACATTAAGTAAAGCACAAAACCTGGTATTTTCAAAGGACAGATAGAAAAATGAGAAAAACTAAATCATATCTGAAGGAGCAGTGCAGGAAGCAAAGTACGAATCATTCAATATTGCCAACATAAAGCTGTTTTTACTTGTACTCACAGTGGGAAGTGTGATTTTTTTCTCAAGTGACTTTAAACAAAATGTTACTCAAGCAGGAGTAAAGGGACGCTGCTAGAAAAGTACAATTTATTTAAAGTTACTCAAGAAATAAGTAAGTATAACCAAGTACTACTCACCTCTGCAGACTGGACTTGGCCTGGTGTTTGTCATCAAGGGAGTATAGAAGTTTTATACCATACTTCAGCATCAGAAAAGTTATATAGTGCATATATGAATAAAACAAGACAAAAACATTGATTTCCAGTTGTTAATTTCATTTAACTAGGATCTATTGGTACCCACTGACTAAAACCCCTTCCTTAAAGCCTCGTTGCGTAACATTACACCTGGTAAAAGCCTTGAATTCAAATATTTAACACTTGTCTCTATTTTACAAGGTCTAAACCAGCTGTCTAAAAGAAGAATAAACCTTAATTTGAGAATCTCCAAAGTGTGTAAGCGAAGATTCTATAGGTGCACATACATATACACACACCAAGAACATACGATTGTGATTAATAAATGAACTTTATTAAAATGCATGAAAATCTAACTAAATTTACAAAGCCAACAGTCTCACACTAGATTAGAACAGGTGTATAAGCTGTAGGCCCTGTCCACAAATCAACACATATCCCTCCTCTGTCCTTCCAGTGTTACTTTTCTCAGTACAAACATCTCCAGCGTTTTTATTTCCTGATTCCTCTCCATCTCCAAACACCACCTCGGCACTTGACCCACTTTTCTGGTCCCATTCCTCTTCCCAAACTGCTAAAGCTGCTGTATCTGCCACATGGGAACACACTGCCCTCTGGTGGTGCATCCCTGCACTGCCTATTCTCCACACACAAACTCTCTGATCGCAAGATGTAGAAATTATTTGATTCTTGTTTAGAAGCTTCAGAGCGGTCAAAGGAGCAGCATGGGCCAATGGGACACAAGACTGGTTTACTAGATTGATCAAAAGGCGATTTTGTGGATCAGAATTATCAACAATCTGGATTTTGATTTGAGAAACAGTGAGCTGGCCATCATCTCCTCCACTTGCAACAGTTACGTGATGAAAGTCACTTAAACGGATTGGGTAAATGTCCAAGGAGTTGATGCCGCTCTGATGTGCGGGAATGGTGAATATAGGTGTAGAGGGATTCTGATTGGTCAATAAAAATGAGGTGAAATCCCACACAGCGATCTGTCCATTTGTAGCAGCAGAAAACAGCAGCTTATGCCTGGAATATAAAAGAAGAATAAATATATTATTAAATGATATATGTACAAATGATTCTGGGTAAACAAGTACAGAGTGTCCCAAAAGTCACTGGCACTATTAAATCTTCAGTAGCTCCTATAATTCTTAAGTTATACTCACCAAATTTTAGCAGTAGGTAAACTGAACCTTTAAAGATTTTTGGCAAAATATACAGTTATAATTGTTCACTTACACTTGAACTTATCACTACTTAAACTAGGGGAAGTAAAAATGAAATGTTTTTTAAGTGTCCACCATTTTGTGTTTGGCTGAATAGCCCGATCCAACACACTTTGCACAACATTTAAAGCATTTCCGGCTTATGGCTCTTATTTGATCATCAGTATTATGTTTTAAGTCATTTACTGTCTGAGGTTTATTCACAAACACCTTTTCTTTACGATAGCCCCACAGGACGAAATCAGGACTAGTCAGGTCTGTGGAGATCACATACTGCCCCCTGTCTTTGAAAAACACTTATTATTCCTTTAATGGCATTTACACTTGGGGCATCTCTGGTATTAAAATATCAACAACAACACTGCTGGGTTTCTGAATTTGACCCATGTGACTCAAAGTACCACTGTACAATGAAACAAGAACACTACAAGAAAACTATTAAGAAACAAAAAAGTTATGAATGTTTTTCAGCTGTCAGTGACTTTTGGGCCACCCTGTATAATGTTTTGGGGCAACAGCAGTTCTTATTTGGTTAAGAAAATAGACTGAAGTTATAACAATTCACATTAACTTGACTTCATTTTTTCTCATTTCACTTTTGGTACTTTTCACAATACTACAGCGTAAATGCAGCAGCAATCAAACCCCCAGAAAAACAATAAAATACAAGCAGAACTGTTATGTTATGCCACTAATCACAAATCCAATAATTTATCTCGTTAATGTAGTCTTAACCTAGGATTAATTCTGATTCTTATACCTTTAAATGTATGTATAAACATTATTTTAATAAATTTTGAAATCTCACCCACTAATGTTAATGTTGAGAATGATGAGGTAATAATATATGTTACTCCTTTCAGTGGTCATTGTAAATAATGTCGTCGTTACTTGAACATGTTTTCCAATATTATCTAAAATTGCATAATCTGCAAAGTATCTTACTAATTATTTTAAGTTAAAAAATGTTACGAAATTATTAGTTACTTGCTAAAAAGTTGTAATTCTGTTGTAAACTTTGATTCAAGGATTCTGGTCTCTCACCTATTCCCTTGTGTGTCCTGTAAACAGCAGGTGGCGACACTGAGCACACAGCGCTGATGATGGAAACTCTCCCACAACAACTCAATGTGGCGTTTCGCTTCACTCACAGAGAAGAGTCTGTGGCAATAAGCTATCATTAAATCACTCATTAGGTATCAAAAGTAAAAATTTGCTTTAAAATGAGTTACTGTACCTGACTGCTCCGTCGCTACAGGCCAAAGCTAAGACCAAAGAGTCTGCGGTCTGCTCCAAAACTGCCATCGACATGTATCTGCAGGGAAGGTAGAGAAAAATAAATACATGTACTGCCAATAATGCACTTAATTACAATGTTGAATGAGTGAAAACATAGTATTTTCTTTTTACAGGCTATGTAAAGAGATAATCTGAATCAAACATAATTTAGCACAATACACATTTTTTGACGTAATATTATTCAGTATATTATTGCATTCTGTTGACTGGATGAATAATATATAATAAAAAAATATATATTGAAAATCATTTTGCCTAAGTATTTTTTTTGTGCTGGTACCTTGTTTCTGGATCCATCTTGACCATCTTGTGCCTGTTTCTTTTCCTCTCCCACTGCTCATCCAATCGATGCGCTGCGACCTGGATCACCTGACAGGAAGTCTCTCCCCGTTCACCGCAGCCAATCAGAAGGCGGTAACACTGCACCTGAGCTCGTCCACCTGCGGACACCACAAGCGCCGACAAGGCCGTCCTGCCGCCATCTTGGGTCGCCACAGCAGTCAACGCCCTCACACTCGATATATGATCCGTCAGAACAGCTAGCACTTTCATTTCGCCATTTTGCGGGTTCAACGCCAAAACGGTGACACTTGTATCTTCCCCGCCAGTCACCACAATCTCCCAGCATGCATTTCTTTGACTTATAATACGTCCTAACCTGTGAACACACCCGATCCCTCTTCCATGTATCCCTTCTCTCAGACTCCAACCGATTTTCCCATTGGCATCCTTCAAAGTTCTTTCTGATGTCAAAACGGCACCTTGTTTTATAAAAGCTAATGCTCCATTTTCAGTCCAATGTCCTTTTTCATCCGTCCAAAGACTCCAAGATCGGTGCCCACCTCCACATAGAACTGACAGTAATCTTTCTTGCCGAACAGGATCCCACACGACAAAATGGCTGCCATGAAAACCAACAATTGCAAAGCGCACTTCTTGGACATTTTGTTTGCTAATGTCAACATTTTTTAAACGTAGGTCATTTATTTCAGTCGGTTCAACTTCCTGACCAACTTTTGTCTCCAAAATCAGTATTTTTTCAAGCCACTCCATTCCTTTACAAGCCCGTTGTACTCTTAAGACCTCCAGGATATATTCTTGACTTTCAGACACTTTTGACTGAAATATTCTCACACATCCGTCTCGTCCCGTACTGTAAAAAAGACTCAAATGTTCAAAAACTGAAGTCACCCCTTGTTTGCCATGGACACCGAACAAAGCACTCACTGGGGTTAGCTTTAGCTTAAGTCTATCTTTACTTGTGTCTTGATTAGGCATGCTAGCTTCCTGAATTTCTTCTCTGTTTATTTTAATTCCATCGTGCAGTTCTTGGTTTACTTCATTAGCAAGATTTTCCGCTAGCAGATCTTTTTTGTCCAATCCATGATTTGCAAATGTTGTATTACCTTGCTTTTGGGCTAGCTCCTTATTAGCTTGACTACTAGACTTCACTAGCACAGTTTGTTCTTCGCCACTTAGCATTGTTGCATTTTCACATTCTTGGTACAAAAGTAGTGACCCTCTTCTATCTCCACAAACCCAGCCAACATCTTCTCCCAGCTGAACTCTTGTGGCTGCTGTTAACCATCTTTTAGTACATTTTGGCAGCTCAAAACTTGTAACTTCTACCACTTTTAACTCACTTTTTGTTACTTCTACCCACCAGCGATAAACCACACCCTCACTTCCTGAAGCTAGCAACCAAGCTCCTCCATCGGCACTTCCTTTTTGCCAAATTAAACTGTGAATTTTGCCATTCCCTGCGACCAAACATATCCCTCCTTGTGGATTTGCAACTGTGAAAACCTGCACTGACCCACTAATATTCCCCACAGCGCACAAATGAACGAGTGATTCTTTGATTTTGACACTTGAAACTTCCATAAGGCAGTATGATTGAAATTCGGGTGGTCCTTGCCAAACCAGTTCCCATTTTTTATTTGTGTATTCATAGACCCCTCCTTTATCTGTGCAAACGAGGAATCTACAGTTGCTCCAAGATGACGTTTCAGAATCCAGTGCGCAAATGACTTTCGGGACACCAACGCCAGTGAAGTCTGAATCGACAATCTCAACTTTTTGTTTTGCATCCATGTCATCTTTGGAATTGCTTGTATTGTCCGTAGAGTCTTCTAAAACTTTTCGATCAGGAAGGCTTTGGTCTTGGTTCTTCTGAGTCCCTTGACAGTCTTCTTGTTTTTCTACAAAGGTTCCACTCATTTTAAGGTTGTCCATTGTCACTGCCATTTCATTTACCATATTCTCAGTTTCAGCATTATCCATTTGAAGTGCAAATTCATTTTCTACCTTTGAATAATCAGCTGTATGTTGCTTTTTTACACTTTCTGAACTCAAACCCTTGTCTTGTTGTTTAACTTTTTGTTTCTTCAACTCTTTTGCGTTTATTTTGTCCAGAGGAAACTTCAGATCTTTTAAATTCTCTTCACTGTCTTCCACTTGATCTTGCTTTACTCCAAGCTTCCACAATCTCACTCCACCATCCGCTCCACCTGATGCCACCCAAAAAGCTTTTTCACAACTTTCTGAACTGATTGCCAAAGCACGTACACCTCCAGCCCTATGACCTTTCAGTGTTTGTACAACCTGTCCATTGTCCCACATCAAGCAAGCGCCATCTTCTCCGCCGCTGAAAACTTTGGAATTCAAAAGCCTTACAGAAAACACTCTAGCCTGATGTCCGTACAGAACGTGTAAACAAACTGGATTCTGATCTCCACATTGTCCACCACTTCCTCCTAAATTCCCAACTTGCCAAATTCGGACACTCCTGTCATCCGAGGCGGAAGCAAGAACTCCTTCATTTCGCGAATATGAAATGTCAAAAATTACTCCGTTGTGACCCAAAAGACGGCGTTCAACAGGGGATTTTGATTCAAGACTTTCTGCTACATCTCCTGGTTTCCAAATAACGAGTTGATTAAAAACAGTTCCTCCGACAATCACTGTATCGGACCAAGATTTGTGAGCTAAAACTAGGGCAGAGTAAAGAAGACAGCCTTCGGAGCATGATTGCCGGAAGAGGGTGGTTTCGGTTTCAATATCCAGGAGAAGTGCACTGTTGTGTGCTAAAGCGATGCAGAGGAGTGGGCGTGGGTCTCCAGACATCCAGCGGACATCCAGAATCCAGTCGTGGAGCTCCATAATGGGGCGAATGGTTTCTAATTGAAACGGGTCCAATGGGTGGAGTCGGACGATACGCACAGCTTTGCCTCCAAACACCGCCAAGTTGTAAAAACATGGCTTTTGACCTAATGGAATAAACAGAGAAGATAAAAATTTAGATACTCATATTACAAATGAATCCATGTAATCATATACTAAATCGAAGCGTATCTAAACATTTGAAACACCTCATTAAGTCTCTTGTGTACCAGGGTAGATTCACTGTCACTTACACATTTAATGCTGACACTGGAGGATGGGATAGAAAGGTCTTGCTCAAGGACACAAACATTGGCTAGAGTGGGGATTAAATCATCAGCTCTAGACATTCCCATTCCCATTGCACATGATGAGTATTGAACATGACCAGTAAATGCACCGAGATACAAAAATAATCTAATAAACTAATTGAACAAACATAAAATAGTGAATTTCTACCACTGAAGAGTGCAGAGAGCGTTACACTGGAGAAACTAAACAGCTACTACATAAGAGAATGTACCAACACCAGCATGAGCTCCTCTGGACTTCAGTCTGCTCTACATCTTCATCTAAAAGCCACTAACCACTCCTTTGAAGATAGTGAGGTTCAGATCTCAGCCAGAGAAAAGAAATGGTTTGAGAGGGGAGTTAAAGAAGTGATTTTTCTTCCTTAAACAGGACCTGAGACATCATCCATCCCCTATCTATAACTCCATCCTCAGACCCAAACAAAGAACAATAGCAGGGTCATTAAAGGCTGAATAGGGTAGTTTCAGCTGAAACTGGAGACAATAGATGTTTACAGTTTCAGTGCAGTTAGCCCCTCCCTTCAGACAGATATAAGGTACTGTCCACCAGCAATCTAACCAGAACTGAAGAAGCAGCTCGGATGAGCAGAGAAACGTCTTCACTCCTACAACAATTAGTCCAATTGACAGATTTAAACTTCATCTTTTGCTATGGATCAGACCTGGACGACTGAGGGATTACACAGACATTGTATTAAGATGTTTGTCAGCAGTGGCACTATCTGCATTCTGCCCTGGTCATCATAATAAATTAGTATGTTAAGATGTTTATCACTTCCTTCATGTGACAGCACCTACGAGAGCTGTGTGCACAGCTATCAAGCACATTTGCCTAGAAAGTTGTTGATTGTTAAATCATATTACCAGATTTTTCTTGCTCTGGTGTTTTTGCATCTCCTTTTGGTCGTATCCCGTGGATTCTCTGATGCTGTAACACACTCAGTGAAGAACAGCTTTTAGGAGAAGGATGAAGACTGAAAACTGTCAACACTGGACCTTCACCTGTCAGGACAGAAAAGAAAACTGGTTTGAACTGGGAAGAACAATGAGGACAAATAAATGTAAAATCAGTTTTACATCAAAACATTTACCAAGCACTGAAGACAAAACATCACAAACACATTATGACATACTACTAAATGTTAAAATAAGATTGCAGATTATGGATTTTCTCCTACCACAGAGCACAAACTGGTTCTGAATGAACTCCAGAGCTGTGACAGGAACAACCAAAGCTGCTGTCTCCATTTGCGATGCCACCTTTAGTATTCAGTCAAAGATGTAAAAAATATATAATAAAAGTTCACTTAAAACAGCTGCTTGGTGAGACACAAACAGACAGGGCTTGTGTGACATTTAAAAGCTCTGAAAGCAGAATAATCCCTGCACATACGTTCAATGTTTGTATATTATATATTATTTTCATAACAGAATGTGTCGCAGCTTTAAAATCAATAAAATAATCCATCTGTCGCCAAAGTCCAGTTCTTCACATGTTTCACTGCTGCTCTGGCACTTCCGGGTGTCAGGCATACTGCACGCTGATTGGTTACAAAAACATAACACGTACTTTAATTGGACAGCGGGACACACGTGACCTTTTGAAGGCGTGGCTTTTGTAATACCACAAAGAAGGCAGTAGATGGCAGTACAGTTCAAGGATAAACGCAGCCTCCAGCGTCCTGCTCAAGCTGCACGCTGCATGAAAGTAACATGATTTTCTTTTCCTATTTTGGAAGAAATTAGGTTACGTCTTTAATGTTTTAGTGCTTTAGTGAAAAAAATCCTCCTGAAACACAACCACTTCAGGTGAGAGACAAAATGTTTTGGCTACACTTAATGTATAACAGCTATATTACTATTATTTGGACTTTTGTTCTAACGTGGAGCAACAAATCGTGCTGCTTTTTAACACAGCGATCAACAACTTTACAAAACTTAATCCTTTATTAAGGTTGTGGGTGAAAAGTAAGTTTTTAATGGCTGTTCATTTAGCAACAAGTATTTAGGCTGGACAAATGTGATCTGGTGTATGTGCATTTTGTTGAAAACAGAGAGGACATGTTGCCTAATATAATTTATTTTTATTTTATTATTTTTTTTTTTTAACCTCCTGAGACCTACCATCCACATGTAACAACACATTTCGGGTTGTCTAGGCCACAATACATTTTTTTTTCTCTCTACACGGTTCTGGTGTCCACATATGAGATCATTAGAGTATTAAGAGGTTAAAACATTATAGTGTTAGATTCCAGATGGCTCCTGTCTGCTCCTGTCTGCAGCTCTTCAAATGAGACATATTGTTCCAAGAGGCACAATTGTTTTTTCTCATTTTACTTTTACTCAGGAAAAATGTTGCTGTTTCAGGCACTTACTAATTAGTTCATATGTGATTTTATTTTGTTCTATCAAAATTATTAAAAAAGTAGAATGAATGTCCTCATGTGTGGACATAATTTTTCTGATAATATACAAAGATAATTATTTATTTTTACATCATCAGGTCTAATCAGCCCAAATAACAAAGAGACAATAAAGCAACGCAAGAGCTCCGGTCTTAGGAGGTTAAGAAATGAACTTTGACTAATTTGTCATTTTGAGACATGGAGAAACTTGTGCTCGGGATGACAACAACAAACACAGTAAGACAATGATTATTTTTACACCAGAACCAACTGTTTAAAGTTATGTAACGCTGTATAACTTTCTTTTCCACATGACTCTAACCAAGTCACACCAAACACTCTCCACTGTTGTTTACTGTCGACACAAAAGAGTCAGACTGGGCCAGAGCTGGAGCTGCTCTGTCTGATCATCTCAACTCCAGCCACAACACGGCTTACAGTTTGTGAAGCCAACTGCAAGACTTTTGAGGAAAAAAATGTATTTGTGACTCTTATAATGAACTCAAACTAATCTACTCATTCACATGAGCATCCCCGGAGCAGAGAGTGCCTTTGTGGAGGTTCGTTAGTGGTAATTAAGATCGCACTGATCAGATGAGTTTGGCAGAGCGCCCTAAATCTCAGCTTCTAATGAGCTACTCTCCACAGGGCTGTGTACATGGGCAGGGCTGAGCATGTGGGTGGTGCGAGCGGTCTCTGTCAAATATATAATTACTGTACCAATTTGTTTTGTTTTCTGCAAGAGTCGGGTCATTTTTCCTTGTTACAGTTTAACACTGTCCTGGTTCACTGGGCAGAAACGTAAACAGACATGGTTCAAAGTGGCTCAAATTATATATTTTTTTCTATTTTACATCTTTTAGGTGGAGAATCTTGGACACAACTACTGCCCCACAACTTTACTGAGGGATCCAAATCAGAGGTAAATACTAGTGAGGATGGATAAAGTACTGCATATAGATTTACCAAACTAATACAAGAAATGACATGCATTTCCATCCATCCATTTTCTTCCTCTTATCCGGGGCCGGGTTGTGGGGGCAGCAGTCTAAGCTCAGACTTCCCTCACCCCAGACACGTCCTCCAGCTCCTCCGGTGGGACCCCAAGGCGTTCCCAGACCAGCTGAGAGACATCGTCCCTCTAGCGCAGTCCTGGGTCTTCCCCGGGGCCTCCTACTGGTGGAACATGCCTGGAACACCTCCCGAGGGAGGCGTCCAGGGGGCCTGGGCCTCCTCAGCTGAGTCCTCTCGATGTGGAGGAGCAGCGGCTCTATCTCCCTCCCTCCTTTGTGACCGAGCACCTCACCCTATCTCTAAGGGAGCGCCCATCCACCATGCGGAGGAAACCCACTTCAGCCACTTGTATCCGCGATCTTGTCCTTTCGGTCATGACCATAGGTGAGGGTAAAAATGTAGATTGAGGTAACTGGAGAGCTTTGCCTTTCGACTCCTTTTCCTTTCGGCTCCTTCTTTACCACAACAGGAGGAGTGACCGCATCACTGCAGACGCTGCACCTGTCAGTCTCACGCTCCATCCTTCCCTCACTCGTGAACAAGTCCCCGAGATACTTGAACTCCTCCACTTGAGGCAGAGACTCTGCACCCACCCAGAGAGGGCAAACCACCTTTTTCCGGTCGAGAACCATGGCCTCAGATTTAGAGGAGCTGATTCTCATCCCAGTCGCTTCACACTCGGCTGCAAACCGCCCCAGACATGCATTTCTTGTAGAGATATAAACATTAAGGTTGAATTGAAGAATCCGTTGAGACAGAGATATTTAGTTCTCCGCTGGGGACTGTAATTTTGCTGTAACTGCACCACCAGGAGGACCTCGTACCACTGTTTGAGAACCACAGAATTTAATCCAACTCGCTACAAGATTAAATATTACTGTTGTTTGCAAAGAAGTGCTTCCAGAGTCATGCATTTTTAAATACAGAATAAATGTGATGTAAATATTTAATGCACTCTCAAACTAAATGCTATTAGATTTAATAAAATATATTCATCCCATGGGCAGGTGGATAGTGGACACAGGTTGAAACCATTTGTATGTAAATGGTATTGTTACCAAATGTGTGTCTGTCAGAGAGTGGCAATAGATATGTAAATTAGACTAACTTGATAATAACTTCATCTTATGTTTAGACTGACAGACACCACCACATGGGGGCACTAGAGCTACAGGTAGGTTCATTAGATGTGTTCTTTTGTGTCTAAATCTGTCTTTTGTCCTGGGATTGACTTGATTTGCTTCTAGCCCTGGTTTTATCCAAATCTAGCACAGGTTAGTCCCAGTTTAGTTACAATAATAATGTGATGTGCAGCTTTAAAATCATAAATTGTTTTTGTCTTCCTTCCAAGAATGTACCGGTGTAAGTCAGTGGTACAAAGCTTTTCAAAGATGGTCATGTTTTTGAAATTGAAACGCTTCAGCTGCCACACAAAAGCCTTTTTCAATCTGAAGGTACTGGTCTGAGGAGCTAGAATTTCTATTGTCTAAAATGGAGGGAAACAAGATTTGTTCTGTGGAGGGAGAAGTTTTCAGATAAAATTGGCTTTTGAATGAGAACCGAGGCATCTCGATTTAAAAAACACTGTCCAGATGAACATAAAAATAACACAACATAAAACCTACTAATACATAATAGTATTGTAGCCTTATATTTATACTTTATCTTCACAGTGTGGGGTAAGATTTAAGTCTATTTTCTAATATTTATCTTGATTTTTAGTGCAAATTTAGATTTGTTGTTCTTGAACTCTGCATTGCAACACTGTAATTTCCCTCAGCGTAGAAAAAATAAAGGTCCCGCTACCATGGACCACTGCTAGAGAAATGAGGCATTACTATATATCAGGGGTGTCCAAACTATGGCCCAGGGGCCAAATGCGGCCCTCAGACCAGTTTTTATTGGCCCTCAGGCCTCCTGCTGAACTGGCCCAATTGATCATAAGCAGAACTTTTAACAGCAGTCAGTTCTGCTTGAACAGCAAATTAAACTATTTCTACCACTATAACCTCAAACATCACATCACAGTGTGATACAGACCTAAAATGAATGTGTTTAAAGCCTTATTAACACACAGCGGCTCTGTCAAAGCTGTGTTTAAAGCACCGCACTGCACTGATCACCGTCTGTGGCCCTCCACTTTGAATATGTTTTGAGATGTGACCCTCAATAATAAAAGTTTGGGCACCTCTGACATATATGTATAAATCAATGCACAATAGAAAAGAAAAATTAAATAAAACATTATTTACATAAACACCAATTTGTCTTTGACCTATTGTGCTTGAATCTGCTGTATCGTTATAATCTATGACACCCATGGATCATTATGCTATAATTTGCACATTTTAAATCACAATATTCATCTAAAACGACTTAATAAAAGAAACAAATCCACTGACTTAAGTGCAGTGCCCAACAGGAGCTGATGTCGCTGTAAACGTCACCGCAACAAAGAGCTGTGGAGCTGTCGGCGCCCCCTATGGATGGTTTTATTTCTTCATTTGTACCAAAATGACAACACAACGCTCCTGATTCCTACGAGTATCATCAGTTAAGAAAATAAAACTGAAGAGGGAAGTAAGTACAGAGCAGTGGGTGTGTACAGGTGTGAAAAAGGGGATTGAACAGCAATATGGCGTCTTGAAAATAAGCGATTAAACATGCATGAATCACTCCAAAAACAACTTCAAGAGGGTAAATGAGAAGGAGAATCCGCCATAACATGGTTAAAAGCTCTGAAAAGTCAGTTCTGCTTGAACTTTAAAACAATGTTAAGCAAAACTGTCCATTTTTCCTGTAAACAACACCACAGTCTTTCTAAAACAAATCAAAACACTCCATAATAAAGTTACATGACGCTTTTCCTAATGTTCAAATATGTATCCAGCGTGATAAATATCCAAACGCCTTTAGTTATTAATGCGTGATGTTACTTATGAGGCATCCTTGGAGCGAGTTTCATTTAAAGCCAACCTGAATTCATTATTAATCTGAGCAGAGGAAGAATGTGGCGCTGCTGCTGCTACTGGCCTTGGACTGAACTGAGGATTCTGTGTAAAAAATTCACCGCATCGACAACACATGGGGCTTTTTAATGATTGTATTTAGGTTAGGACAGAACCAGGAGAAATAATGATGAGAGATGAGCTCAAATACAGCAGAACAGAGAGGGGTTTGTGCTTATGCGAAAGGCAAAGTCTCGGTGGAAATAAAAGAGAGAACAAAGAAAACAGTTGTATCTGAAGCGGTGCATTTGAACTGAGGAACAGGAGGGGAATGTACAAACAGGAGCGATGCTGTTTGAGTGAGGTGGTGTAATATAACGCAATTTTTAATGTAGCTGCAACAGTATCAGTGTGACGTCGTACAGGGCATAACACGTGTTTTTTATTGTCCCCTTAGAAAATGTACATGTCGTCTGCATTTGATCCATCCTGCAGAGCTGTTGGGGAGACGTGCAGAAGTGAACCACGTGATCCAGGTACAATTCAGTTCATGCTCCATTTTTAAATACAAACAATAAACATCTACATTTTATAAAGGCAGCCATACCAGTGCCTCACATCTTGGACTGAAGCGGATTGCACTGAATTTTATGTTTGTGAGTGACATTATTATTTCATTCAGCTGTAGATAAAACTGTGCAGCAAAGTGTTCACTCGTGCATTGACAAACATCTCTGTCACACTCAGTCCATCGTGGCCTCCTCGGTCGCAGCCGTAAAGCATCATTTTAATCCACCTACAGCCTCTGGAGACTGGCTTTTTTGTAAAGAGTCCATAGAGGAGCAGTGTACAGTGATGAACAATATCAACTTTACATTATCAGAACATGAACCAAACTTGAACATAAGAGAATGAGCTTGAGCAACAACATCCTGCATCGTCTATAAATATCATCATCATCGTCTGCCATGTCCGCAGTGATGATCTGCCCAAGGTATTTCATTTTAGTTGTAACCTTCAACACAACATTAGACAGAAGAAGAAGAAGAAGAAGAAGAAGAAGAAGAGAAAATCAGGATGTCTCATGTGCTTGTTGCTCTTTGGTCCTACAGATCATGATCATACTCTTAGTTGTGTTATACTTAATAACTCAGCGGTGCTCGGACTAAACATTTTATTTTCCCCAGGTAATTTGTATTTAGTATTTAATCTTCATGAAATGCTGGTTGTCTAACAGCTACAGTCAAGTTCCTGGTCAGGAGTATCTAGCTGTGAGAGAGGCTCATCCATAGCATAGCAAAAGAACATTTTATTTTGTCACCTGGATAAAAGATTTGGAGCATTGTAGACACGACCGGCTCTAGCTTTCATGGGGCCCTAAGCTGAATTTGTCTCTGGGGCCCCGACAGCGGGTGCCCTCCTGGTTCAGCTGTGGGTGATTCACATGTGACACATTCTGACTCTGCTCTCATCACTTTGACCAGTTGTATTTGTGTTTATCTGACCAACATCAGACTGAAAACATCCAGAATGTCACAACTACCACAGTCACAAGAACAGAACACAAACATATACATACATATACAAGATTTTTGAAATTCTAGACATTTTTTCTTCATTTCTGGTGGATTTTAATGTGTTCCAGTTGGAGACAGTGGACTTACATTTACATTATAAAGTTTCTTTGCACCGGTGTAAACACATAGCTGCCCTCACCTCTGCCCGACTCAAAAACACATGTAGCAGCAGCAGATATTTTGCTACTATAGATATAAAACAAATGCAACTGTTTTAGAGGGATATTTAGGCTGCTGCAAACACACAAGCCCCATGTCCAAAAATGCTTGATAAATTATATTATTTTCAATATAAATGCATGAGCTCTTGGAGGCCCCCTGCTGGCCTCGGGGCCCTAAGCAGCTGCTCAGTCTGATTATTGGCTGGACCCGGGTTGTACAGGATGTTGGTCAGACCTGGTGGACGATCTATGGCTGGGTGATATGATGACAAAAGCTTAGGGTGATCTTGTCATATTGTTATTCGTGCTTCTCTGTGTTAAATTTACAGGCTTTTTTCTGAACCTGCACCTATTTCTATCGGCCAGCCTCCACTGTAGGAGTGAGTGACAGGTAGATTTAGCCAATCAAAGTGTAAGGTTCAGAAACAGCTGATTAAATGACCTTTTAAAGTTGTATGTTTACTTGAATTATTGTGAAATCAAGGCATTTTTATATGATTTTATTTAGCATATTACCCAACCTTAAGAGTAGCTATAATGATGGGGGGCATTAAGCACATGTAGCTAAGCAGGAATCTGTCATTTGTGTTGTAGAAAACCTTACTATCTGTGGCCTTTTGATTAAACTCTGCTTTTGTCTGCATGTATTGTATTTATAATCTCTAATAATAATTTAATATCATAAATTGTGTCCCGGGGACGTGTGAAAACGGGGGTAGATCGGAGATTGAATGTAGGAGAATAAAGATAAAGACTCATGAATCACTCTAAATACAACTTTGAGAAGGGAAAATTACGAGAATATGTGATCAAAAGCTCTTAAAGTTGATTTTGCATAATATGTCCCCTTTAGTTGCGGTTAGTACTAAGATGGAGTGATGTTAGAAAGCTACGTCTGATCGCAGTTTTAATTCAGTTCATTTATTCTGTACACGCCCACCCAATTTGACTTTACTCTGACTATTTTTACCACAAAACATGAAACCAGCCCAGTTCAGAGCATTATGTATCCCTCCTCTCCTCTCCTCCCTCTTTCCCTCCCTCCTCTCCTCCCTCTTTCCCTCCTCCCTCGTCTCCTTCTCTCCTCGTGCCTTCACCAAAAGAGAGAGAGAGAGACTCATACACACGGCTACTGCCCAAAACCTCCCACTCTACTCCGAGCTCTCACGCTGCTCCAACCTGCGGCACTTTTACAAAACAAAACGCATGATTTCAAAAACTAAACCAGGCTTCAATTTTTAAATCAAGAATACTCCATTAACCCTTTTCTTTTTGGACATTTTGACTTCTTTTCTAGCATCAGTTGTGGACTATATAAGACTTTGCATTCATCCAATCACATTTAAACTGGATACAGACAATTTTCATAGACAGAACCATTTTTTGGGATTAATTTTGAAGTATTTTTGGTGAAATATTTTGGTAATTTTCCAGATTTTGGACAAAAACAGAGACTGAAGATGGGGACTGGAGGCAGACTGGTTTTGTTAGTGAGTTGGATCCAGGTGTGGAGTTGCATCCAGGCGTGGAAAGCATCTCAGCCCAGACTGCAGCTCACATATTCAGGTAAGAACTCACCCAGAGCTGGGCGTGAGGGGCTCATGGACTAGACAGAGTTTAGTTCTAGTTTAGACTTAGGTTAGACCTGGTTTTAGTCCTGCTTTAGTCCTGGTTTAGCACTGATTTATTCCTGTTCAGCCCAAACCGCTGCTCATACATTCAGGTAGGAACACTTGTCCTGGTTTTGTCCTGGTTTGGTCCTGATTTCATCTTGGTCTGGTCCTGGTTTGGTCCTGGTTTTGCCTTGGTTTAGTCCTGGTTTAGTCCTGGTTTAGTCCTGGTTTTGTCCTGGTTTTGTCCTGGTTTTGTCCAGGTTTGGTCCTGGTTTTGTCTTGGTCTGGTCCTGGTTTTGTCCAGTTTGGTCCTGGTTTGTCTTGGTTTGGTCCTGGTTTGGTCCTGGTTTGGTCCTGGTTTGGTTTGGTCCTGGTTTCTTTTGTTTGGTGGTCCTGGTTTTGTCTTGGTTTGGTCCTGGTCCTGGTTTTGTTTATCCTGGTTTGGTCCTGGTTTTGTCTTGGTTTGGTCCTGGTTTTGTCTTGGATTGGTCCTGGTTTTGTCCTGGTTTTATCCTGCTTTTATCCTGGTTTGGTCCTGGTCTTGTCCTGGTTTAGTCTTGGTTTTGTCTTGGTTTGGTCCTGGTTTGGTCCTGGTTTGATCCTGGTTTTCCTGTCCTGGTTTTGTCCTGGTTTGTCCTTGTTTTGTCTTGGTTTGGTCCTGGTTTTCTCCTGATTTGGTCCTGGTTTGGTCCTGGTCTGGTCCTGGTTTGGTCCTGGTTTAGTCCTGGTTTGGTCCTGGTTTTGTCCTGGTTTTGTCCTGGTTTTTTTGTCTTGGTCTGGTCCTGGTTTTGGCCCTGGTCTGGTCCTGGTTTGGTCCTGGTCCTCCTGGTTTGGTCCTGGTTTGTCCCTGGGTTTGGTCCTGGTTTTGTCTGGGTTTGGTCCTGGTTTGGTCCTGGTTTTGGTCCTGGTTTGTGTCCTGGTTTGGTCCTGGTTTGGTCCTGGTTTGGTCCTGGTTTGGTCCTGGTCTGGTCCTGGTCCTGGTCCTGGTCTGGTCCTGGTTTGGTCCTGGTTTGGTCCTGGTCTGGTCCTGGTTTTGGTCCTGGTCTGGTCCTGGTGGTTTGTCCTGGTTTTGTCCTGGTCCTGGTCCTGGTTTGGTCCTGGTTTTATCCTGGTTTTGTCCTGGTTTGGTCCTGGTCCCCTGGTTGGTCCTGGTTTGGTCCTGGTTTGGTCCTGGTTGGTCCTGGTTGGTCCTGGTTTTGTCCTGGTTTTGGTCCTGGTTCCGTCCTGGTTTTGTCCTGGTCTGGTCCTGGTTTTGGGTCCTGGTTTTGTCCTGGTCCTCCTGGTTTGGTCCTGGTTTGGTCCTGGTTTTGTCCTGGTTTTGTCCTGGTTTGGTCCTGGTTTGGTCCTGGTTTGGTCCTGGTTTGGTCCTGGTTTGGTCCTGGTTTGGTCCTGGTTTGGTCCTGGTTTGGTCCTGGTTTGGTCCTGGTTTTTGGTCCTGGTTTTGTCCTGGTTTTATCCTGGTTTGGTCCTGGTTTGGTCCTGGTTTGGTCCTGGTTTTGTCCTGGTTTTATCCTGGTTTTGGTCCTGCTTTATTCCTGGTTTGGTCCTGGTTTGGTCCTGGTTTGTCCTGGTTTTCCTGGTCCTGGTTTGGTCCTGGTTTGGTCCTGGTTTGGTCCTGGTTTTGTCCTGGTTTGGTCCTGGTTTGGTCCTGGTTTGGTCCTGGTCCTGTTTTGTCCTGGTTTGTCCTGGGTTCGGTCCGTGTTTTGTCCTTGGTCTGGTCCTGGTCCTGGTTTTTATCCTGGTTTTCCTGGTTTTGGCTGGTTTTATCTGGTTTTGTCCTGGTTTGTCCTGGTTTGGGTCCCTGGTTTTGTCTTGGTTTGGTCCTGGTTTTGGTCCTGGTTTGGTCCTGGTTTAGTCTTGGTCTGGGTTTGGTCCTGGTTTTCATCCTGGTTGGTCCTGGTTTTGTCCTGGTTTGGTCCTGGTCCTGGTTTGGTCCTGGTTTTGTCCTGTTTTGGTCCTGGTCTGGTCCTGGTTTTGTCCTGGTTTTCCCTGGTGGTTATCCTGGTTTTGTCCTGGTTTGGTTTGGTGTCCCTGGTTTTGTCCTGTTTGTCCTGGTTTGGTCCTGGTTTGGTCCTGGTTTGGTCCTGGTTTGGTCCTGGTTTGGTCCTGGTTTGGTCCTGGTTTGTCCTGGTTTGGTCCTGGTTTGTCCTGTTTGTCCTTGGTTTGGTCCTGGTTTTGTCTTGGTTTGGTCCTGGTTTGGTCCTGGTTTTGTCCTGGTTTGGTGCTGGTTTGGTCCTGGTTTGATCCTGGTTTGGTCCTGGTTTTGTCCTGGTTTGGTCCTGGTTTGGTCCTGGTTTTGTCTTGGTCTGGTCCTGGTTTTGTTTTGGTCCTGGTTTTCCTGTCTTGTCTTGTCTGGTCCTGGTTTAGTCCTGGTTTGGTTCTGGTTTGTCCTGGTTTTGTCTTGGTTTGGTTTGGTCCTGGTTTGGTCCTGGTTTAGTCTTGGATTGGTCCTGGTTTTCTCCTGGTTTTGTCCTGGTTTTATCCTGGTTTGGTCCTGGTTCGGTCCTGGTTTTGTCTTGGTCTGGTCCTGGTTTTGTCTTGGTTTGGTCCTGGTTGTGTCCTGGTTTGGTCCTGATTTGGTCCTGGCTTGGTCCTGGTTTGGTCCTGGTTTTGTTTTGGTTTGGTCCTGGTTTTGTCTTGGTTTGGTCCTGGTTTGGTCCTGGTTTTGTCCTGGTTTGGTCCTGGTTTTATCCTGGTTTTATCCTGGTTTGGTCCTGGTTTTGTCCTGGTTTGGTCCTGGTTTGGTCCTGGTTTTGTCTTGGTCTGGTCCGGGTTTGGTCCTGGTTTTGTCTTGGTCTGGTCCTGGCTTGGTCCTGGTTTTGTCCTGGTTTGGTCCTGGTTTTGTCTTGGTTTGGTCCTGGTTTTGTCTTGGTTTGGTCCTGGTTTTGTCTTGGTCTAGTCCTGGTTTTGTCCTGGTTTGGTCCTGGTTTTATCCTGGTTTTATCCTGGTTTGGTCCTGGTTTTGTCCTGGTTTTATCCTGGTTTGGTCCTGGTTTTTTCCTGGTTTTATCCTGGTTTGGTCCTGGTTTTGTCCTGGTTTTTTTCTGGTTTTATCTTGGTTTGGTCCTGGTTTTGTCCTGGTTTTATCCTCGTTTTATACTGGTTTGGTCCTGGTTTTGTCCTGGTTTTGTCTTGTTTTTATCCTGGTTTGGTCCTGGTTTTGTCCTGGCTTGGATCTCTTCTGCTCCTGGTTAAGCCCTAGTTTAGTCCAGTTTTAATACTGATTTTGTTTCAATTCTATTCTCGGGTCTGTTAAAGTTACTGACAGTTCTTGCTGATTCTGTTTGCTGTATGTTAGACTTCTGTTTTTTGGACTTAGAAAAAACGTATTGATCCACAGGAAGAAAATGACTTGGACACAATATTTCACATAATACAGTGTAAAAACAAAGATTCATGGCGATAAAATTAAAAGCAAAAATAGTTAAAGACGTGTACAAGTAGAATAAAATACAAGTTGTTGTAAAATGTATGTAAATATATGTGTGGTGTGTATAAGAGGTGGGATGAAGTTTGATGTGTTGTGTCTTTGTGCTGATTCCTTGTATCGGCAGCAGTAAAAATGTTGGCATTACTCATGTTTGCACGTCGGAGTCGTGTCGTGGTTCAGTCTAGTGCCTGGTGCATATTGTAGTGTGTTGTCGTCACATTGAGCCGCTGCTGCTGACAGCCTCTTCTCACCCCTCTCACACATCCAACCTCTTCACACTGCGCTCTGCTCTGTGCTCGTGCGTTATTATAGAACGTCTTATTATTCAATGTCAAACGTGTTGTTGTTTTGTGCCATTTTCACTGAATTAAATATTTCTATACAGTGGATTTTTGCAACCAGCCTCATACTGGAGTAAACATTGCTTGGTTATGTAAAAAACAATAATCATAATCATTAAAATCATGAATATTTGAGAAGAAAGGGCATTGAAATACTTAAAATGATGAACTCAAACTAAGGCTATAGTCGACTAAAGAAACATTTGATCGACTAAAAACATGTCCGAACAACTAAAAAGGGGGCGTGGCAGAACTAAAAACTATTATGTAACTGCACTCACAAGACGACAGCTGCACAGGAGGTTATTCAACACAACAAAACAACTATTTATCCAGTAAAAAGTACAAGGAAACAATGTATTCATATATAGACTACTCACTGGTGGTGTCCCATATAAATCTGTGTACTCCAAATAACGAAATTAGCCGAATGATTCAAATTTTGGTCGACTAAGACGCCATCGACTGAATAATCAATTAAGACAAATACAAGTAGCCCACATTATTATTGTAAACATAATCTACAAATACAGATGATTATTATCTTGATTACCTGATTATACAATTTAGCTATGGATTAAATAGCCATAGTCATACTTGTAATTGGAATTTGATTACTTATATAGCCTCAGGTGAAGTGTCTTGCTCAAGGATACAACAGATTGTGCCATTTGTGCAATAAGTAACTGTTCCTGCTTTTAAGAATCTGTTAATTTGTAATGGCCAAACAATTAATGAAGTTATTTTTGTATATTTTTAAAGTTACTGTATGTAATTCTCAGTAATTCGCTGTTTAACTTAAAGTCTTTGATTAGCTTAATTGGAAGCATTGAACTTCAACTTTAACCTCAATGGTTTAAACCAGTTCATGACATTATTACATTATTGCTTCAAATTACCTTAACAATCCTCCTCTTCTCTGCTTCTCCAGATTTAACAGTTAGTATCGGCAAGGAGTTATGCAAAAAGAAAAAAAAAGAAAATGCAAATGCAATAAATTAGTCATGCTTATTAAGACTAGGTCGTCAGAAGTATTGAAAATCAGATACTGAAACTAGATACTCATTTGAAAAAGTCACTTTCACTGGACAGAAATGAACCTCTCCTGAACAGCTGTCGTAATGTCAGAAGGACCAAAGATTCAGATTCAGGGGAAAAAGTTTATCTACAAACACGGAAATGTAAATGTTGATTGACAGAGCAGACACTAGAGAGCTGGGTCGTGGACTCAGGTGTTTGTACCAGTCGTGGAGAGCTGGGGCGAAGGTTGAGGTGTTTGTATGGAGAGCTGGGTTGAAGGCTGAGGTGTTTGTATGGTTGAGGAGAGCTGGGTTGGAGGATGAGGTGTTTGTATAGAGCTGGGTTGGAGGATGAGGTGTTTGTATAGAGCTGGGTCGAAGGCTGAGGTGTTCGTACAGGTTGAGGAGAGCTGGGTCGAGGCGGAAATAGTTCAAGACGCAGGATCTGAGAAAAGGCAGCTGAGTACTGTGACCATAATCACAAAACTAGATTGAGCCCTGTGGAACTGTACCATGTACGATGTAGCGACGTGTGTGGGCTCCTCGGTCCCTTTGTGCTCCACAGGCGAAGTCTTGATTTCTGATCCACTGCAGGTGTAGTGGGTGGTGCCAGAGTCTTCGCCCAGCTCCAGGCACAGAAGAGAGGGGAAAGACAGCACAGAAACACAGGGACAGACTGGGATCTTGACAAAAGCTTTAAAAAGATCTTGAGCTGTATCTTTCACAAGTATAAGATACATAGACGAGTATACAACCCTGGAGCACTGTGGAACCTACCTGAATGACTGAAGTATTACAGAGATATAACACCACGTGGCAATAAAAAAGAAAGGACTATGATTTAATGTTGAAAATCCCATTTGTCTAAAGAAAGAATGTGTCATTATTATCATTGTGCTATCGGAATCGTCTATTCTTAGTGTTGTAATTGAGTTTGAAATTCACTCATTACCTCTTCCTTTTTAATCTAAACCCAAATTAACATTATCCTACCATCTCTTCTTGTGCCTAAACACAGCCGTCTCGAGATCATAATTGAAAATCTAAGTGAATTGTGCTCTGTGATTGGTTGGATGTGACATGTCACTTTGATGGATGGGCCCAAGCTTCAGACAAATCCTCGCATCTATTCCTCGATTAATCTACCACAGGCCGCTGGACAGATTAAACAGAGTGGACATGTGTCTTTGTCCTCGGGGTGTGTCCCAGCTCCAAAAGACAGGAGGACCCCCCGGGACTAAGGCAGATATAATGAGATATAGTTATAATCATGTGGCGTGGGTCCAGATGGAGAATTACTGGTGATGAATTGGTTCTGACTGGACGCTGGCTCGGGTTCAAAAACGACACTATGGCCAGTGACTGCGGCTAGAAGTAACTGAATGATATTATTAGGGATGTTTGTGCAGATTTGGGATTAAAAATAAGTGTTTAAAAGGGCCAGTAATAATTGTCTTGTCTAGAAAACTTATGTTAATCATATGAATTCTTAGATAATGTGAAATGTCCACGTTGTTTCTGAGCCAATTCATGTATTTGGATTTTTTTCTCCCAATTTTTACAACCTCGCAAAATAGATTCGCATGTTTAAATATAAAAAAACTAATACAAAATAAATACAGACTAAAATGTAATCCATAATTTATAATAATGGTGCACTAATCACATGTATTTTTACCTTATTTTAATGCATTCCCTTATTTTTATTGGATCATATTTTACATTATTATTCATTGTTACATTTTGCATCATAACGTCAAAGCAGGTTACCGCTTTGTGAATTTTGTTCACTGACAATGGCAATAAAACTGATGCTGATTCAGAATTACAGCGGCCCCTCGTTTATCTCGGGGGTTAGGTTAAAATAACCCGCAATAGGCGAAATCCGCAAAGTAGTCAGCTTCTTTTTTTTTTTTACATTATTTTATATGTTTTTGCAGTTGTAAAAACCCACTTCACCTCTCAGTTTGTTTTGACTCCTACAATTTCTTGCCATGAACTCTTGAGATATTTGTTTCTCAAACTCATGACATTCTAGAGCTGACAGATGTGACAAGTAACATAATCATGATTTTTCCCCCTCATGTTAATTCATCGTGATTTTTAGACCTGATTTTATTTTAATAAAGATACAATACAGTCTTTTAATCACTGCAAAGTTTAAATGTTGCTGTAAAATGCTGAACATACTTATACTAATGCTTGGGTCTGAGGACTGGCCTTTAGATCTTAATTAAAAAGCCCCAAGCCACATCACAGCTGACAGATGTAGAAATAATAATCATGCAATCTCGATCTCGACTGCACAGTCCTACGAGAATCCATCTTGAACCTCTACTGCTGCGATGTCTCAGCTCAAATCCACTGGTGGATCAAACCTTCTGGACCAATCACAGGGCAGCGCTGACGTTTGGGCAGAAACCAGAGGGTGAGGGATGGCTTCTTCTTTGGACATTTGCTGACTGGATCACATCTGAATTGTACCTGCACACAAGACCAGGCTGAATTGGCATTTATTCTCCCACTAACTTACCCAAAAGTTGATGAATTCCTCCTTTCTTTCCTTTCTTTCCTTTCCTTGAATGTGAGTGCACGTGTTCCTCGTGCCGTGATGATTTATAAATGCTCATTAACACCAGAAAACACGTGTCAATTAGCTTCTTCACTGATGCCGATCCTGTATCCAAGGAACTACTCCTATTAATAACATCTAAAGTAAAGTCAGTATATCAGTGAAGAATACTCTTCATCTTGTATCGTGGGCTTCTTGGTCGACTAAAGACATGTCCTGCCAATCGATTAGTCGACTAAAAAGGAGATGTGGCAAAAAGTATTACAGATTACGGATGTAGCTGACCAAAACTGCACTCACAAGACTACACCTGCACAGGAGTTCATACAAAATCAACTATTTATGCAGAAAAAGGTACTAGGAACCAATGTTTATACCATATGAATAACAGAAAATACCAAATCTTCAGCTAACTCCATGGTTAATTTCTCTGTTCTGCTCTTGTCCAATAGAAATTCTTATAATCTGTAGTAAAATAAAGTCATACTTACCACAAAATGCTCCTAAAAAGTGTCCAAAAAGTGATCTTAGACAGTGGTGGAAGGTAACGACGCACAAGTAGTGAAGTACTGTATTTAAGTAGACTTTTTACAATGGGCACTTTTTACTTTTATTACACTACACTACTTAAATACTTTGCTTTTTTTGCTTTTATTTAACTAACAAAACTTCTGGTTCTCCCTCCACTGGTTGTATTTATTTAACATTATCACAACCTGTGGATCGTTCATTCTAACAGAACCAGCTGCACCGTTTTTTCCCCACATTATTGGAGCCAGTAAACAACTTCAGCCCACAAAGCGAGTGTGTGGTACGACAGAAGATAACATCAGTCCGGGGCATTAATGAGAGGAAATCACTCACCATTAGTCCCATTATTACTGCGATTACTGCTCCTGCTGTAGTCTAACGTCAGGCGGTGTGTGTGGGGGCTGTGGCTCTGCACGGGGCAGCTCTGTGATAACAGGAGCACCCGGACTGAGAGGTAATCACTGTGTTTTGTAAATGTTTAAAGGTGCGTTATGCCAAATCAACAAGTGCTGCCCGCTCGGCTGTTGGGCGATATTTTGTAGGAGAGTTTTGTTGTATTTTTTTTTTTTAAACTCAGATTGTGCTGGCTAGTGCTTTAAACTAATATTTGAATGATTTGGTGCTCACTCGTGCCCGCTCTGTCCCGCTTGTCTAAGCTACATTAGCTTAAAATTGTTACACGAATCATTGTGTTTTTTCATCACAGGTTAAAGATGCACTGCGTAACTTTTCTTGTGACCTCTCTATGCAGATGTTATCTATGTACTGCAGCATTGACTTAATTTCAGATATTTTTCTAAATATTCATTCAGTTTTTGATTTTAAACACTTTTATTTAGGTCTGTATGACACTGTGATGTGATGTTTGAGGTTATAGTGGTAAAATAAAATTTGCTGTTACAGTTCTGCTTATGATCAATTGGGCCGGTTCCACAGGATCCAATAAAAACTGATCTAACGGCCCAATTTGGCCCCCGGGCCATAGTTTGGAACCCCCTGCTCTAGGTGAAACAATAACATCTCTATAAAGACAAGAAAGTGATAGACCTTCCCCCAGAAAAGGTACAAAGTGCTACATTTGACAGTATCATCACATCATATATGAAAGTACAGATCTGGAGAAACTGCAAAAAGCTTTGTCTTAATGTAATAAAGTATAGATTAGACTAGAGTAACTTATTATTGTAACACTATAGGCATGTTTTATAAGTGAAAATTTTAATCGTACTAGAGACAGATCGATATTTCAGTTGGCTGATATTTACACTTTGTAGTGTATCGTCGATCGGCCTTAAAACTCCAACAGAGGCGATATTTAGTTTGTCCAACCAGCTGCTTCCATTTGCATAAAGCTTTATTAACACTTTAGTCCAGAGAGGGTGATGCAAAAATGTGACTACACTGCTCTATTATCCCGTTTGTAGTAAAGTAAGGTCATGGATGGGTTTGTACTAGATTCAAATGAGATAATTTGGGTGAAATTACAGTGGTCCCTGTTTTATCGTGGGTGTTACATTCTAAAAATAACCCACAGTAGATGAAATCCGTGAAGTAGTCAGCTTTATTTTTTATATTTATAATGATTCTATATGTTTTGCAGGCTGTAAACCCCCTCACCACACACTTTATACACTTTTCTCACACAGGCATTAACATTTTCTCACATTTCTCTCTTGTTTAAACACCCTCAAAGTTCAAACCTTCGTATATTATCTCCCTCTTCCTCGATGATCTCTTTAAATGTGTTGTTCTCGTGCCTCTGCTCCAGCGGTATCCACAGAGGCGCCTCTCCGTGCACAGAAACACTTTTAAGTCCAAAACGTTTCTGAAATTTGTCAGTGCAGAATGTTTCATCGACACTGTGGGTTTTTTTCCGGGGAGAACTTGCAAACATATTCTGTACTGTACAGGAGACACATATCGGTCAATTGTACTATGGACCACCTGATATCTCTGAGGGTTAGACTCCTGATATCTCTGAGGGTAAAGTCTCGTCCTCAATGTGTTACTGTGGCAGAGTGGTTAGCCTGCATCCTGCCTTTAATAGTTTTTGTTACCTCGTCAGCCGTATATTTTCAACATGACACAATGTACAGCTAAAATACCATTAAATATAGAAAGAAATGTCAACACAAAATGCAGAATGAGTTTCGTGTAGAATGTGCTGAGTGGAGGTTGTGACACAGAAGTCCTGCTGACCGAGGCATTAGCTCATTTCTGCATACTGTGACTCTATGGAAAAACATGTTCAGGGCTAAAAATACTAAACAGCTGGTCATACACATGGTCTAAACGTCGTCCGCTACAAAAAGTCGTGAACAACCTTTGGAGGAAGAGGAACTTTTGAATATGTTTTATTTTCTGTGTCCAGAGTTAAAGGTTAATGAAGGGCCGACTCATATTGATCAATCACTTTCCAATATAGTTTATTTTGTCTTTTTAAAAAACAAATATAATTGGCTTTTACTTTTAATTTCCTGAACAGAAACAATACAGGGTTTTATTTACAGTGCTCCTTCGATTTATCACGGTTCACCTTTTGTGGTCTCGCTGTTTTGCTGATTTTTTTTTTTTGCGCAATTTTGCATTCTTTTTTTCACAGCGTATGAACGTGCATTGTGTTCTGCGTCCTGATTGGTTAAGGGACTGTAGACCATTGTGTTCTGCGTCCTGATTGCTGAGGGACTAACCATTGGTTCTGCAGACCTGATTGGTTAAGGGACTGTAGACCATGTGTTCGTCCTGATTGGCTGAGGGACTGTAGACCATTGTGTTCCCTGATTGGCTAAGGGACTGTAGACCATTGTGTTTCTGCGTCTGATTGGCTGAGGGACTGTAGACCATTGTGTTCTGCGTCCTGATTGGCTAAGGGACTGTAGACCATTGTGTTCTGCGTCCTGATTGGCTAAGGCACTGTAGACCATTGTCCATCAGTCTCCTCCGTGTCTCCTGTACAGTACAGAATGTGTCAGACAAATGTACATAAATGTTGGATCGCAGTGTGACTCTGAAGTGCTGTATGTTTGCAAGTTTTCTCCCCGACAAAACCCACAACGTTCTGCACCGACAAATTTCAGAAACACTTTGGACTCAAAAGTGTTTCTGTGCACGGAGAGGCGCCTCTGTGGATACCGCTGGAGCAGAGGCACGAGAACAACACATTTAAAGAGATCATCGAGGAAGAGGGAGATAATATACGAAGGTTTGAACTTTGAGAGTGTTTAAACAAGAGAGAAATGTGAGAAAATGTTAATGCCTCTGTGAGAAAAGCGTATAAAGTGTGTGGTGAGGGGTTTTACAGCCAAGAAACATATAGAATAATTGTACAAAATAAAGTTGATACTTCACGGATTTCGCCTATTGCGGGTTATTTTTAGAACATAACCCCCACGATAAATGAGGAACCAGTGTGTTGCCATTTAAAACGACGCGTGTTTTTACTGACAGAGGTTTGGCTGTTGACGTCTCCATTAAAAAGCCTGAAGCTAATCAATGACAATGTGAGATGACTGAATCCTAATTTCAATTAATATGTAATTAATTGCACATCCCTACATAAATTTGTCCTAATTTTTGTTTTCTACATCCTTTTTCCCATGTATTTGAGCATATTTTTCTTTTATAAGCAGCTCTTGAGGTCAAAATAAATGCTGTGTACGTCAAATCTAATTATAAAGAGTTTCATCATTTGGTAATCAGATCAGGAAGTGTGCTGTTAGTATGTTAGTTGTTGTTTGTATGACTGTGATGGCAAAACTCCGCCTCTGAAACTTGTGAAAAGCGCTTATAAAGTCTTTGCGGTGATTAATTAGGATTGTTGGCGTACATAAAAATGTTTCAAATGTTCTGTTTTTCACATTTTAAGAAACCAAATCCAGTCCAAGGCTTTTAAACCTGTTTTCATCCTGGTTCAGCCCGTCTCTTCTCTCATTTTTGTGTTAATTTCCAGTGTTTTTCTGGGTCATGAATCCTACAGTATCCTACAGTATTTCCTCTCTCTGTTGTGGCTTATGTAACACCCTGTAATCAACGTCATATGCTTTTATTTTGAAGGAACCCCATCAAAGTGCACACTTTTACTCTGAAACAACCCCCATCAAAGAGATCTGCCCCACAGGCAAACCACAGCACACCACCAACTGTCCATATCCCGTAATACTGCTTTATTTAGGAGGAGGAACGCTTTGATTTTTGACCAATGACCAAGTTATAATTTATCAGGCTCCACAGTTTTCTGCAGAACTTTTCCTCAGACAAGCAGTGGTGGGAAGGAATGAGTCATATTTATTAACCTAAGTAACTTTTTGAACTAATTGTACTTTGAAGAGTAGTATTAGAGCATGTACTTGACTTTGAAGTAGCAGTACTCCTGTTTGGGCTCTTGTTTTGGGATTTGTTCACACTGAACACGAGTCTGTAAGTGACGATACAGGTTGACGATGTTACAACATTGTTACTTAGTCAAACGTTATTTCAATTTTTGTATAATTGGCACTTTTTTATCTGTTCAATTACCCTCATGTTAGTACTGTTCAAGTAGCACTTCACAGTAGCACATCAAATCCTATTTTTGTTCTTACTTTTGCTTGTACTTGAGTAACTAAAGTAATAATACTGTTTACGTGACAATTTTGACTTTGCTTTTTGGTCTCAATTTACTTCCAGATTGAAATAGTCGGTTTCTGTTCTGTTACATGAAGAACAGAGGCAGAGGCACAGGGCTCGTTCTGTAGAGCTTTAATGTACATCAAAACAGTCGGGTTAAAGGCAGAACACGGTGAGATTGTACCAGGGTCTAACAGAGTCTAACAAGGTCTAACAGGGTCTAACAGAGTCTAACAGGGTCTAACAGAGTCTAACAGGGTCTAACAGAGTCTAAGAGAGTCTCACAGGGTCTAACAGAGTCTAACAAGGTCTAACAGAGTCTAAGAGAGTCTCACAGGGTCTAACAGAGTCTAAGAGAGTCTCACAGGGTCTAACAGAGTCTAAGAGAGTCTCACAGGGTCTAACAGAGTCTAACAAGGTCGAACAGAGTCTAAGAGAGTCTCACAGAGTCTCACAGGGTCTCACAGGGTCTCACCGGGTCTCACAGAGTCTCACAGAGTCTGACAGGGTCTAAGAGAGTGTAACAGAGTCTAACAGGGTCTAACAGGGTCTAACAGAATCTAACAGTGTCTTACAGGGTCTAACAGGGTCTAACGAAGTCTAACAGAGTCTAACAGTGTGTAACAGAGTCTCACACGGTCTAACAGAGTCTCACAGAGTCTAACAGGGTCTAAGAAAGTGTAAGCGAGTCTCATAGGGTCTAACAGCATTTAACAGGGTCTAACAGAATCTGAACAGTGTCTAACAGAGTCTAACAAGGTCTAACAGGGTCTAACAGGGTCTAACAGGGTCTAATAGGGTCTAACAGGGTCTAATAGGGTCTAACAGGGTCTAACAGGGTCTAATAGGGTCTAACAGAATCTAATAGAGTCTAACAGGGTCTGAAGAAGCTTGCACCAGTGTTTTATGTTACTTGAACAGTGGGAGTTAACATTCTATAGATAAGACATTTAAAGCAGAGTTGAACAGTGTGATTTCATCAGTATTTTATAATACTCAGAGTGGGGGTGATATCCGGTCACTGCTGCGTGGAAAACACAACATTTTACACCTTTGTAAGAAAGTAAGCAATATTACATTTATATATTGTCCACAAAATATAGAAGGATTCATACTACTATTTGTACACAGCAGATATTTTGCTAGTACACTAAATAGATTTATGTACTCATTTATTTGAGCATTATTACAGTAAGTGACATTTAAGTGCACAGCTGGAGAAGGTCAAAAGAAATATCCTAGAAATATTTGTACATTCAACAACAGCAATACAAGAACATGTTATAGTAACTGATTCACAAAATACACAATACCACAGTCTTCAGTTCAATTAATTTGCTAAATTGTCATGATCTGCATTTTTTTTCATTACAAGTTTTCATTGAGATTAAAAATAAATATAAATAAAAAATATAAAGTCTTTGGTGAGTTACTGTACTTAACTTTGCACTTGTTCTATTTACCAAAACAAAGTGGTTTCAACTTGGCCAGATCTTGTAGCAGGTAAACACAAAATCTTACACTGCCATTAAGCAGAGAGTGAAAGCACTAAAAATACCTCAAAGTCATTACCCAGAGCAGTAAACCTCATGTTTTACTGAGACGCAAAGACTGGCACAGCTCCAGTGAATGACAGCACTAAAGTTCAAAGACCAGACATGTTTCATCTGTAGGTTTGGTTCACGCAGCATCGACAACTTTATAGAATGGTTATAGTTATAGAAATAGGTTATAGTTTTTGAGACTGGGCTGCAGGAGAGGACAGGTCTGTGGTGCACTGGTTGTTTAACTGTCAGACGGGAGATTCATAGACCTGGTTTCTCGTTAATACCGTTGTATTGAGAGGGTCTATCCACATGAAACAAAAACTGGCAGATGAATATGTGATGTTTGTGGAGCCAGTCCCTAATAATGAGAAATTCAGCTTTTGTGGATCAGAAGTTTGGACATTTCTTCCCAAAAATCTATTTCTTTAGGCCTACACTATTAGTTGGCTAAAAATAAGCACTATACAATATTAATTTGTGATTTTAAAGCATAAATATGACCCTTTTTGTCCTTGGTAGTTGAAACCATTAACACTGAAGAAAAAAAAAATCAAATTGCTATTTTTTTATTGATAAATGTTTAAAAAGTGTGATTTTATTTGCACTTTGTAAACACGTCAAGGAGCATTAACACTTGATAAACTAATACAAGATTCCCATGCATCTCAGAACATGTTTGCAGAGGTGTAAACTACAGGTACAACACTTTTCTTCTATAAATAGATAGAACATTTTGATCTTTGTGACGCACATTCTGTTAAATAAATTCAGTTTAAATGATGCGCTCGCTCTGATCTGGATCCCCTCCGTCCTCTGTTTTGTCGTCAAGGTTAAATCACACTATTAACAGTCTGTACGGCTCTGCAACTTGAAAGGATCCGCTATTTACAATATATTCATGAAGCAAGGCACGTGTCTACACTGTAACTATTAATATTCAAAAGATACCCGACCTTACTGTCTCGAGCTGGAGCCTCTTGACTTATGGACAGGGCTAAACGATTTTGTAAAATTATCTAACTGTGATTTTTCTGACAGATATTGCAGTTATATTCGTGGTTTACGTCATGTTCAGGAGAAAAGACTGAAATATGACCTGCTAAACTGCTAAACTAATCCAAGAATTGCATGCGTTTCAGAACATGTTTGTCTAAAGAAGAGTTTTTTTGATTTGTTAATGATGCTAAATCCAAGTTCATTCACGATTGAACTTGTAGCTTTACAGATGTGGACCATGTTACTGTTTTTTTCTGTGTACAGTTTGACTTCAGTAGTAAACCTCGACTGGTTTATTTAAAATGGAGAAGGCACATGTTGTGGAGTGGTGTGGAGTGGATGAGACTCGAGCCTGGAAAGCAGTGTCCTACATTCAGCCACTTCAGAGGCTCATGAATAATGGACTCACAGTGTGGTTAATATTACCACAACACTTAACAGCACTTTACACACACACACACACACACACACACACACACACACACACACACACACACACACACTGTGGAGAGGCAGGTGAGAGGTGAATACAAGAGTGGGTAGCTTTTTATTTTTATCTTTTTCTAAATTGTCTTTCAGATTGGTCATTTTCACTGTAGTGTTTCGTTTCATTCATGCATATTTGAGTTTGTTCTTGTATGTACAAACCTGACCTTTTGCACTATTTATATCCTCATCCCAAACTTACCTGACGCTGTGTTTAGTATCAGTTACTCATCGTCTTGTGATCCACAGCTCCTCTGTGTTTTTAAAGCTCATACCCAGTGCTCTCAGTGCCTCCAGTATCAGGTTAACCTGCGTGTTCTCTGCGTGGATTCTGTATTTTAGATATATTTCAAAATATAAATCATTTTTAAATGCAGAATGAGGGATTCTTTTTGTCACAAAGTAGCGTTGTTACATGTCGTCAGAAGCGTCACATGATGGGACATAAGGAGCACACGGGCTGGAGTCCTGGAGAAGGTGTCAGACAGTAGGGGGCGTAAGCTTCCCCCTCTGTCTGGCAAAACCAAGTAAAGCAGCCTAAGACATGTCACTACACCATCACATGACGCTTCTGAGAAAGGCTGCAGGCAGCAGCTGAACCATGTAAAGCAGGGGTGTCCAAACTATGGCCCGGGGGCCAAATGCAGCCCTCAGACCGGCCCAATTGATCATACGCAGTACTTTTAACAGCAAATTAAACTATTTCTACCACTATAACCTCAAACATCACATCACCGTGTGATACAGACCTAAAATGAATGTGTTTCAAGTCTTATTAATACACAGTGGCTCTATCAAAGCTGGGTGTAAAGCACTGCACTGCACAGATCACCGTCTGTGGCCCTCCGCTTCAGATATGTTTTTAGATGTGGCCCTCAATAAAAAAAAGTTTGGGAGCCTCTGATGTAAAGCAGGTAAATAAAAGCTGCATTTTAAGTAAAATGTATTTGAGCAAAATTTGCCTTCCCCATTGTATTCGCAGCTTTTGAGCTATGTGTTCACTGTCTGCATCTAATTACAAAGCTTTTTCATTTTTATCTTTGTACTAAATTGCCTTTCAAATGAGTCATTATCACTGTTGAGTTTGGTTTCATTCATGCATGTGCTCGTTAGCATGTTAGTTGTTTTTAGCTTTCCTCTGCTCTGATCTCCCTGAGCTGTGAAAAGTGATAATAAACTCATCACAGTGAATAATCAGGATGTTCTGAAGCATCAGGTGAGAAACTCTTTAAAATGAACTAGTTCTGTTTTTCACGTTTTTCACAGTAAAAATCAGGTACAGAGTTTTTAATGCAGCGCCTAATCCAAGATGGATGGTTTGCTCGTCTCCATGGAGATGTTATTGCTTTGCTAGAATGGTCCAGAGTATGGCATTGTTTTTATTCTGATGATTATTTGTGATAATTTATGCTTTGATTTGTGTGATTTTAATGTCTTTCTTATTCTGTAAAGCACTTTGAATTACTTTGTGTACGAATTGTGCTGTACAAATAAACTGCCTTGCCTTGTTCATGCCCATAAAGTTTCAGTCATGCACTTTTACTTGGTGTATGAATTATGTTTAATAAAGCAATTATATCTCTGTGGAGAAAAGCAGGAAAGTTACATTCATTCATTTATTTCATTAAAGAAAACGTTTGTTGCTCTAACTGTATTTACGAAACAGCAATAATTTAATAACTGTTCAAAAAGAGGCGAGTCCCTAATAAAACCTCATGGTCATCTATATATCACACTATACACAGAGCTATTTCCTCTCTTCTCCATATGCTCCCGTCTTTGTTCTTTTGCCAAAGTAGCTGCAGGTCCACATTTTTCACTTGAACATAGCCAGACTATTATTTTTATATTTTTGCACGTGGACTACATTTTTATTCCTCACCGGCAGACGCTCTTTCTCTGATTCACTAATGCAAATAATAGAGTGATGTACATCTGATCTAATCCAGCTCGTTTGTATGGAAATGAGACAGATGCACATTAGCATACACATTACTGTTTTGGCTTTGGATCAGTGTCAAGCAGCAGGTTTAAAACAGTCAGTCCCACAGAGGTCAGGGGTCAAAGTCACTGGCTCAGATTCAAAGCATTTATGGTATTTATTTCCATTTATTTTCCTGGGTCAAGATGAGATTTTGACATACTGTATAATAAAACACATTTTTGGCCTCACAATGTTAGTTTTATTTTGTCAGTAATATGTTGCTTTTTGTAGCTGTAGCTTCTCAAGAGATGAAACACACCAACGCTTAACATGTTTTTTCTCCAAATTGGACAAAAAAGGTGAAGAAATCTCACCAGGAAATGTGAGCTCATGGGATCTTTTGTCCCATAGCTCTATAGCATCATCCAGTTTTGGTTTGTATGTAAACTGTACAGTGTTGCTCCCTGGTACTTCATTCATGACTAAAAATTGATCTGTTACACTGCTATTACTTCTATTACTACTGCTTCTGCATCATTACGTGTATTAATACTTGTTTTAAAAGTTGGAGAACACCAAAACATATGAGTTGCCTGGTAAATCCACAGTGAAATCTCAGTTTTTTTTTATGTTTCCTATTTTTATTGATGTGTGAACAAATATTATACTGCCATTTAAACAACAAATGCACACACACTTTTTCATTTTTATATAACAAGAAGTAAAACTTAAAAATATAAATAATAATAATAATAATAATAATAAATAAAATAATAATAATAATAATAAATAAATAAATGTAACAATAATCTGTAATAATAATATTTTTATTTATTTATTAATTACACAAATCTTGAGTGAAGAGTGTCACATAATCTCATTTTTTTTTTTTTTTTTTTATTTATTTATTGTTCATCAAACAGTGTCCCAGTACAATGTCCAATGACATCTGACCAGCAAGACACGTCGTTACATCATACAACATAATCTCCAGGAGTTAACAACAAATTTACCACTGTATCATTATTGTATCATAGAAGTAATAATATTACAAATAAAAAAAAAAAAAAAAAAAAAAAGAAACAAAGCAAGGATGAAATATACAGAACTGAAAATAAATGCATAAATAAGTTAGATAAATAATAAATATCAATAATAGTGCTAATACTAAAAATAAATACATAAATAAATAATAAAAAATAATAATTAAAAAACAAACAAACAAATGTACAGGTAAAATCTATCTGTGTTCCCTTCACTGAGACGTGTTTGTCGTCCCGCAAAATAATAAAAAATGGAGTCCAGGTCTCTAAAAACTGCTGTGTGGTTCTCTTTAAAGTGCATCTAAGTTTTTCCAATTTCAAAAAATACATAACCTCTCTTATCCATCTAACAAAAATAGGTGGGGATTGATGTTTCCAGTTAAGTAGAATTATTCTTCTTGCAATGAGTGAAGTAAAAGACGTATCTCTGTATTTTTTATACAGATATCATTGAGAAACTCTTTAAAATGAACTAGATAGTAATCGTGCAAACATATTTATTTTTCTGACGCATGTGAAATGAAGAAGCTCACTCACCATTTACAAACAAAATCCTCTCTCACCTCGTATTAACACGAGTTTGGTGCTTCGCTCACTGTTTCTGCAGAAATTCGCGCTGTTTTTCAGTCCCTTGTGATATTTTTTCCCACGTTTTTTCCTCGTACGCAGCCATATTTGTTTCGATATGTGCGGCCCGTGCATGTCCCTGATTGGTTGTTCCACCTGTCAATCACAGAACAGGGGAGATTCACTGTTGACCAGACTCACATTTTCATAAAGTATTGAAAAAGTGTGAGTGCTGTTAGCCTCAACTTCAATAAATGTGGTTACTTTAGTCTAATACGTATAATCTTCTACATCTGCATCACTTATAAGTCAGTTAATTAGCAGTAGGCTACAAGTTGTAATTTATCTTCCTTGAAAGTTCTGATGCGATTCCTCAGGGCTGTTCCTTGAGTTTGGAGACAGTTTGGTGTAATTGGAGCTTTAACATTAGTCTTGTTTACACTCTTTACAAAGTTCCTCCTCTGGGCTCTAGTGTTTAATATCTTCTCTCTCTGTAATGAACCAAACCTCTGCTTTATTTCCCTCCAGTCTTCATCTGCTCCAATTTATCTGCTCTGGGTGAGGCTGGTCAGCACTTTCATGTGTTCAAAGTTTGACTTGTTTGGACTCATTTAGAAGAAGTAAAGCTGTTACTGTGAGAAATAGCAGAGAAAAGTCCATCTCCAAATGTGTGTGTGCACAATTCAATCTGGGACATAACTTTTTTTATTACCTTGTAGTGCAGAATGTTGCTAAATGATCATTATGGTGAAAATCTGTTCTCTGCATTACAAGAAACAAATGTAAGGCTAAAGATCAGTAGATGTTTACCCACGAAATAGAACATTAGCAGAACATTCAGTCATT
Organism: Periophthalmus modestus; assembly: GCA_019594935.1. Classification (NCBI taxonomy): domain Eukaryota; kingdom Metazoa; phylum Chordata; class Actinopteri; order Gobiiformes; family Gobiidae; genus Periophthalmus; species Periophthalmus modestus. The sequence continues at coordinate 2,784,454 of JAIEZT010000084.1, read as the reverse complement.
TAACAGATTATAAATAACCTTAAAGGAGAACTATTGTGCTTGTGTCCTCTATAAGCTATAATCTATGACACCAGTGGACCATTACGTTATAATCTGGACATTTTAAATCGCAATATTCATGTAAAACCACTTAATAAAAGAAACATATCCGCTGACTTCCTTGTTAGAAAAGTGCGGTGGCCATTGAGAGCTGACCTCGCCCTAAAAATCATCGAGCTGTGTAGCGGTCAGCCCCTCCTATGGACAGCTGCACATCACATGAGCAAGGTTTTCTTTTCATTAGTACTAAAATGATTAAAAGACGCTACCCAATCCTGCACATATCATCGATTAAAAAGATAAAATTGAAGAACGAAGTGAGTGCAAAGCAGAGGGTGGAGGCCAGTGGCAGTGAAAACGGGGGTTGATCGGCAACATGGCATCTTGAAAATAAGTGATTAAAGCTCAAACACAAATCACTCCAAAAACAGCTTTAAGGAGTAAAATTAGAAGCTCTGAGAAGGATTTTACATAATAGGTCTGTTTTAACTCTATAGCGTCAGATGCTATTGTCGCCGATAGAGCGCGGTTGCGGACTTTCCATTTCTGTAACTCCGCAACCAATCACGCTCTCATGTCAATTGAAATGGCATCTCAAAGCAGAGGCATGATGCTCTCTAGATATTTTACTGTCATTACTGTAATCTGCCTCTGTTGTCTCTCAAAGATGATGAATGAGAGAGATTAAAGTCTAGGTGAGCTATACTGGTCTGTAGTGTGCTCAGGCCTTAAAGGGTTAAAAGAATATATATATGGAGCTAGTGGTTCAGTTGACGTGTTGACAGGACAGTTTCAATCCCTTTAACCAGTGCGTATCGTTGTTATGTCATTGAGTAGGAGACTTAACTTAATGGGTGTTTGTTGATGTAAAACAGTTGCGTGCCCTGTGGAGGTGGAGAAGTGCTGTATAAACTGAGACCATTTAAATATCCATTGAAATATCAGCGGCCGTTTTGCGTGTGTTCATGTTGTGAGTCAAATGTTTACGCTGTTCGACGGGCTTTTGCGTGTGGACTTGCCATAATCTGCAGATAATAAGATCAGTTGGTCGAGTCGACAGGTTGCGGCGCCTCTTTTGTGGATTATGTGTTCAACTTTGTGGATTAAACAGAATTGTGCAGATTAGACATTACAGAGGAAGGAATGCTGTGAGAAACACTTGGCCGCTTCACCTAAATCACCCACCACACATGAAGAATGGGATTAACAGAGTGTGTTACAACCAATCAGTGTCAATGTCTGTGCACTAGACCAGTGCTTGTTAAGGGCAAAGAAAAATGTTTAATGCTCTTTAAAGATGTAAGTTCACCAAGTGTTTTTAATCACAACAAAAAGTATTTGTGCTGACCTGCCTCAACATATTTATACTGTTTGTGTTTACAGCTGTCAGACGGTACCTCAAACACCACAATATGATTGGGATATACATCCATTAGTGTTGGAAAATATCCATATCAGATAATCTCTACCAACCATCTCTACCACTGTAGGAGATACAGGGTCACTGACAGTGGAAAAAAAATCATAACTCTTTTGTTTCTAAATATGTTTATTTTATTTTTTCAGAGCATTTAGAACGACTCTTCCGACATTAATCTGAGCAAATACAGCACCGAGGAACAAACCCTCATTGTACAGTGGTACTTTGAGTCACATGGGTCAAATTCACAAACCCAGTGGTGTTACCGTCGACATTTTAATACCAGAGATGCCCCAAATGTAAATGCCATTAAAGGAATAATAAGTGTTTTTCACAAGACAGGGGGCAGTATGTGATCTCCACAGACCTGACTAGTCCTGATTTCTTCCTGTGGGTCTATCTTAAAGAAAAGGTGTTTGTGAATAAACCTCAGACAATAAACGACATTAAACGATCAAATAAGAGCCATAAGCCCGGAAATGCTTTAAATTTTATGCAAAGTGTGTTGGATCAGGCTGTTCAGAGACAAAAAAAAAAAAATTAGGTAATTTTTACTTCCCCTAGTTTAAGTAGTGATAAGTTCAAGTGTAAGTGAACAATTATAACCGTATATATTGCCAAAAATCTGGGAAAGTTCAGTTTATCTACTGCTAAAATTTGGTGAGTATAACTAAGAATTATAGGAGCAACTGAAGATTTAAAAGTGTCAGTGACTTTTGGGCCACCCTGTATTAGTTACTTTTCAAATCACATTTAAGTAGACAAGATTTTATGTCATCAGGGGGATGTGTTTAGCCCATCGTTTGTTGTCCATGTCCAAAGCTGCATAAACAGTGAAACCACAAGAATGTGATGGTCTTGTTTTGGGAATAAGACACAAAGATCTCACTTCCTCTTCCTGTTTAAGTTGTGACCTTATCAGACAAAGTCAAACTACTGTCAGAGGAACCTTTTCTGAGAACTTATAGAACCGGTAGCTTCAAAGAGGATTTACAATATGGGCCAATATATGCCGTCCGCTGTGGACTTAAGGACGTGGTATGGACCTGAAATCGACTTAGACTTAACAAGGATGAGATCAGGAGAAAGGGCTTTGAAGTGAGGTTTAAAGACCACATAGGTTTTAATTAGAAACCAAAGAACATTTTCAAGAGGAGGCTGTGAAGAAGATATCATAAACATTCATATAAAATGTTAATCTTGCAGTTATTCTTCACTTATCTTATAAATTCAGAGCTTCCAATTATTCACGGCGATGAGTTTACAAGTGCATTTCAGAACTTTCAGGGGCTGTCACAGTAAAGATAATAACTACCATGCTAACTGCACACTTCCTTATAGTCCACTTTATTATAATTAGATGCAGACAGTTCACACACCTCAAGAGCAGCTTATGCAATACATCTGTTTTTGGGGCAAGGCAAATTTTACCCAAATACGTGGAGAAAAAATGGCACAGGGCCTTTAAGACGACAATGATACTGTTTTTTTTTTCCCCAGAATAGTTCAACTACCAATCAAGCAGCATACTTTTGTTGTATCCCTGGGCAAGACACTTTTATTACTTTGTCATAATGCTTCTGGAAGAGTATCCATCTTAAAACCCTCCCAGATCACCATGTGGCTGCTTCACTGTCGCTGCACCTTTTATTCAGTCTTACAGTTCCAGTTGGCCTCATATAATACAAACAATAATTAATCACAAAGGAGCCAAATCTGAAGTTAATTTTATACATTTGACAAACCCACACCATACAGGGAACACATCCACATTAGTGCTATATAATAACAATCAGTGGTTTATGTTCCCATAGTGAACAGTGTAGCGTCCGAGTTTGCTCCCAGTCTAAATGATGAATATTGTTACTCTGAGAGGTCAAAGGTCAGACTGTCCGCTGTGGGGTTGGCTCAGTGACGCTGTCCAGGCACAGCTTCAGTGGCAGAATGTGGAAGTGGAGAGGAAATCTCTGTGGAGACGCACAGAGACAAGTCTAGACGTACAAGTAACGCAAATCAACTTACATCATTTTATAATGTGCAATTACTGAATCAAAAGATTTCATGTTTTCAGTGTTGATGGATTGTTTCTCATGGAAAAAAATACTGATACTTTTCTGATCACATTTCAAGACAATTTTCTTAATACATTGTTTATATTTTATAGCAAAAGACAAAGTTTAAATCTGTGAACTGGACAAATTGTAGGAGTGAAGATGTTTCTCTGCTCGTCCAAGTCGCTTCTTCAGTTCTGATCAGATTACTGCTGGACACTGCCTTATATCTGTCTGAAGGAGGAGCTAACTACACTGAAACTGTAAACATCTATTGTCTCCAGTTTCAGCTGAAACTACCTTATTCAGCCCTTAATGACCCTGATATTGTTCTCTTTGTTCTGAGTCTGAGGATGGAGTTATAGATGGGGGGAGAGATTATGTCTCAGGTACATTCCTGTTTAAGGAAGGATTGTCTTTCCTAACAAAAAATATTTTCTGTGGCTAAGATCTGAACCTCACTATCTTCAAAGGAGTGGTTAGTGTCTTTGAGGTGGAGATGCACAGCAGACTGCGGTCCTGAGCTGCTCTCTCTATGGTGTTGGTACATTCTCTTATGAAGTGGCTGTTTAGTTTCTCCAGTGTAACTGCAGTCCCTGCACTCTTCACTACGACTGAATGGAGTAGACACATTATTTTGTTTGTGGCTCGGGGTTTTGTCCTTTGGATGGACCAGTATTTGTCTTAAAGTGTTTGTAGGTTTGAAAAAGACAGGAATCTCACCTGCTGTGTAAGGAATAGTTACACCTTTCCTTCTTGGTTCAGATTCCCTTTTGTCCTGTTTATATTTTAGTTTATCTACATGTGTATATTTTTAAATCAGTTCAACCTGGAGAAGAGCAAAGATAATAGTGCCAATGTGGAATTTTTCATAGTAAATACATTTTAAAGCGTTTTCATATAAAATTCATTGGTATCTTTCTCACATCAATGTCACAATACTTGCTATAGATCAAAATAATAATCACTGGTATTGCCCATCTCTTACTGTTATGTTCAAATTTTGTGATATACTTTTTTAAATTGGTCAAGAATAGTTAGCTAAACCCTTGTAGATTAAATCTAGGAAGCCCTAAAAGATCAGTCTATTGTGCATGTTTAATGGGACTAGAATAACCCACCTAGACACAAAAAGACACAAGAAGTCTGAGAATTGGTGACCTGCTGGTGGAGTATGCTAACCACTTTGCCATCATCTACACCTCTCTCAGCAGTCATTCTCAGTGTAAATGCAGCTTCAATTATAGTTGTAGATAACCCCAACATTTGAGGCGGAAATGTGCCCCGGTTTCCTCCTCGTTTCCCCCGAAGCAGCCCTCGTCGGTGGGACTCAGACAGACAGACGTCCCCTGGGCCCTGGGTCTGGACCAGCGTCTCACACAGAGTTTACACAAAGACGAAACAAAAAACAGGTCCGGTAAGACTGTGGGGGAAATGGAGAAGGGCTAATAATGGAAATATAAGGACGTCATTCTTGCATCTTTTGATTACCGGCCAAAACTATACGCTTTGATAATACTTTACAAAGATGTGATGGTTTGGAGCTGTGTCCTGTCCCTGCTGCTTTTTGATGGATGCGAGTGACCGGTGAATTAAACAAATAGAGAAGAATCATAGTGTGCCAAAGCCAACATGGTGACTTAAAAAAATAATATAAAATAGTAAAAAAAACAAACAAAAAAAACAAAAAAAAAAAAAAAAAAATAAATATATATATATATATATATATATATATATATATATATATATATATAAAAATTAATAAAAAAATAGGGGAAAAAAGGGAGAAAATTGGGGAAAAAAAGATACAATAGGAAAAAAAAAAATGTAAAAAAGAAATAAATTAAACAGTTAAAAAAAAAAGTTTAAAAAAAATAGATACAAATAGATACAATTGTAAAAAAAAAAAAAATTAATAATGGGGGACTGAGAAACCACACATCTATATCCAGAAGCAATAAGCCAAGCAGTGTCTGAGGTGAAAAAAAAAAGAAAACGTTATATATTTTATTCTGAATGAAACAAGAATATTCAACGAGATTTGACTGGTAAATTTAGATTGATGTTGTGTTTTTTTTAGTTTATTTTATTTATTTTTTTAATACAGAGGGATATGAGTGTGGTCCCCATGCCCTCCACAGTTTGTCATTGGTCACCTATCATTCACAAACAAAATCACATTTCTCTCACCTCGTTGTGACTGGCTAATCCTCCCGTCACGTCCATGTGAAAACGGGAGTGTTTGGGCCACAGTAAAACGTGGTTAAGTAAAGGATGGTGACCAGACTCACATAAAGATGTGTGTGATGTGGATCCCAGACAAATTCATAAAAGATGTCTTCCGTATTTCAGAGAGACGTGTTCTTTATGATTAAGTTTCAGACACTTCTTCCTTTAAACAGAAAATAGGAGGGACTGACATGCCAATCTTTTTGTAAGGGGGAAACAGTAACACAGGGAGGAAAGGGCACCATTCAAACAGTTTAAGAATCTAACCCACAATGTCCCATGACCAAAAACAAGCTGGACTTTCCTCATTATCATCGTTATTACTCCATGATATATTTAAAATTTATGGCCGGTTTCATCACTTGCTAAATCAACCTCAGCTTGAGTGGATGGAAGCTGACAGTTTGTTTATGAGCCGCCATCTGGGGCTATGCTTATACACTAATTAATTTTTGATAATTTATGAGTTTAATGGGATTAGTTTACTGTGAAATAATTAAAGAGTGCCGGATCTAATTACGGTAAGCTTTTAGGCAAAGGGGCAGTTTGGGAAGAAAAAATAAAAACATAAAATAAAAAAAAAACTTTGGGATGTTACATGAAACACTTTGTATGAAAGTGCGTATGACAGATTAAACTGCACATCTCACTAAAACAAGGTTGACAGCATTGTGTTTAAGATTTGACAAAAAATCTTTCCTAGTGTTGAAATTTAGGAAACATTTTAAAGTTTTAGAAAAATGCCTTCCTTGTGCATATCTGTGTAATTCCTCAGTTGTCCAGGTCTTTTCCTTGCATAAATTGTGTTTGTCTTGTGCATTTTGGATGAAATTTTCTGTATTGATGACATAATAGAGGTATTCTGTTTGTGAACTCACCGCTACATCCTGTATTGTTGTACTTTTCTTCAGTTTTTTCCCCACAGACTTCCACTTAACTGATGTAAAACTATGATAAATATCCCACCAAACCAACTTATAATGAGAAAAACTGAAATTCTGCAATCACTTTAACCTTTTCTAATGCAAACTAAACTAAAATGGTACATGTATATGGACTCGTGCCCTCTTCCCTGCAACCTGTTGAGTGTTTTATCTGTCTGGAGTCAACAGCGAGGTTAACAGGGGTTGTAAACTTTGCCCTCATCCAACTGCCCTTTGACCCCTGTCAGGATGAATCAAAGAGCGTTGCCGTGAATACATTAAGGAACCAAGCCATAATCTCTGTGGAGGTCCCTGAATGGGCCCTTTATACTGAATCTGGGGTCTAAGGGTTGAGACATGTGCTGCTTAGGTCTGGCGATTTCTAGTATGAGTTCTGGTAAAATCTGATAAGTGTTTTTTGAAGTTTGGGGAAAGTGTTCCTGTTTTGCAGACTAAAAATGTCTCTTCCACCAAAAACTACCATGACATGACAGGAGGAGCAGTGCGGAACAAAGAAAGAGGAAAATACTGGAGCAGATCCGCACAATGAGAACTTGTCAGACATTTTGAAGAGTCAGATGTGTCCAGATGTCCCAGATGTTCTTGGGACATGGGAGGGACAGTGAATTGCAAAGGTTGGACCTCGTCTCTGTGGAGATTTTATTGCATTTCCTGGAATTTTACACAGTATGGCCTTCAGCGTATATAACTCCATGGTGACGCAGGTGGAATCTAGAGACTTTTTTACAGACCAGAAGTGACCCAGAATGCATGTTTTTACCAGTCAAACCGTCTGTAGTCGACATTAAATGCCATACTGCGGAACATTCCAGGCAAAGCAATAACAATAACAAGGCAATGTTAAATGTTAAAAAAAAGTTAAATAGTACACCATAAAATTAAAGCTAGTCGAAAGAACATCTCAGGAGTTTCAACTTGCAAAAAATGTAACAAAAAAAGAAGTTGAAGTTCAATTTTGTGTGATGCAAGATGTCAATTGTAAAACTAAATTTCTGCACTAATCTGTCTAATCTCAAGGAAAAGCAAAGTGAAAATTGATAGATGTAGTTGTGAAAAAAGGACATAAAGTTTGTAAAGTTGGATGATATTTCAGATGGAGAGGAGAGCTGCGTTCATGTAGGGCCAGGCCTTTTTCTAAATGACTCCTGGCAAAAGTCCACCACTAATCTATTATTGATCTATATGCCCATTATTTATTCATTCAAGATTTCAACTTTGGTTCAGTGCCTGTCTGCTTCTGGGGTTGTTCAATTTTCAACTGTCACAGACTGTGCAGACTAGAGGTTATTGACCAATCATGGAGCAAAATGACTTCTTAAACACTTGGAACATTTTTCTATTGAGCACTCGGGGCCATTACGTGTAGATTTTTCTCCCCTCTCTCACAAAATAAAACTGGATTGCTTCTTCGCCTTGTCGCCGAATAGATGAGTTGTTTGAGAAGTGGAGTGATTTAAAGGAAATCAATTTTAATCAGAGTTTGGTGAAGAAGCGTCTGGGAAGAGTGAGGCGACAAATAGCTTTGAGTCGATACATGAATCAACAACCAACTAAAAAAGCTGTGATTCGGAAACATGTGAGGCGAGGGGCGACCTTGAAGACATGAAGGGCTAAACTGACGATGATTGGAGGGTCTGATAACAAACTGGGACTGCATTTATTCTAATAAGTCATTTTCCACCAGTGACGTTTTCATTTTAGTTCATGTGCACAGCAAATAGACTTAAACTCGGCAACAATGATGGAGAGAAGAATATTTTTGGCATTTCATCCATTTACTATCACTATCAGTAACTTGTTTCAGAGTCATTCTGGTCTTAAAATGTTTGTATTAACCTGCTCTACATGATCCAATGTTAATAACAGACCAACAAGTTGATTGACAGCCACATTGCTAAGAACCCGCTGTTACGTGCTGGCGGCCCCCATTATTGTACGTGTATTTTATATTTATGCTCATTTTGGGAAGTGGCTGGTTGCCGTATAAATATGCGGCCTATCCATGGTGCGCTCTCTTGCGTGCTTGCTCTTGCTCATGCTCACTGCGCATCGCCTCGCCCTCCACACCTGGGATACGCTCTCATCATCATGTGAGCTCCTCAGCTCTGACTGCTGCCCAGTGTGGGCTGTACCATACCTGTTAGCTGCAGTTAGCTTTTTGTGTTTGACCTTGTGGGACTGGCTGTCCTGTTTTCACCTTTTGTTTGATAAGGTTGGTTTGGGGCACCGGCTTCTACGGCTGGTCTGACTATGCTTCAGTTGTAGGGAGTATTATACCACTGATGATGTAGTAGTAGTATTCATAATTACTTCTAGAACAATAGTCAACGTTGCCAAAGTTGAGTTGTCTGATTATTATTCTGAACAAAGTCATGCACCGTTTCACACCTCATGCATTTTGTCGGTCTTTAACTTTGTATTAAACTATTCCTGCAGATTTAGGCCAGTTTCTGTGTGATACAGGTCCAACATTCATCAGTTTGAGTTTTGGGCAAATAGCCAGACCCCACTGTCCCCAAACTCACACATCACTAACGCCACCACAGACCTGCTCCAGCCTGCTCCCTCTGCTCCTGGCCCCAAACAGTCGTCCTAATACCTTTCCTAGTTTGGTCCCTAGCGTCCTTCCTACATTCCTTGGTCATGACTCTGTGCTAAAGTTACAATTAGGTTACATTTAATGCACTGGTTGCTTTTCAATCTGACTGCCTTCATTCATGGCTTGTTCATTAATTGATTTAGGGTCAATTTAGCAGGAATTTGGCTAAACTTTCAACAAGTGTTACTGTCAGTGCTTCTGTTTATACTTGTGTACAGTCAAGGTGGAATGAGCACTGTTGTTTTTGCTGTATTTCTGGAAGCTGAGGTTGGCCTTTTATTTTTAAAGCAACAAAATCCATCAGGTATTCTTGAGAAAAAAAAAACAACTAAAAGTAACTAGCCCACTACTTCCCGGTTTTCCATCCATCCATTTAGTTTTGCTTTATCCGGGGCTGGGTCATGGAAGCTGCAGTCGAAGCAGGTGCTTACTCCATGCACACTTCCTCCAGTTCTTCAGGAAGAATCACAAATCACAACAGCAGTCGACCAAATGACTTCACAAAATTGTTGATTTAACTGAAAGAAAGTTAGAAAATCAAACTGAAATTGTCATTGGTTAATAACAGACGAACTAATGGATAACAGATTTCTATTTTAGCATTTATTGCAAAACAGATGCACTAATAACTATTGGGTCTCAACATAATGGTAAAAATGGTAATTTCCTCATTCCAATGGCTTTATGTGAATCTGATCAATATCTAGCATCTGATAAACATTTTTCTTATCAGCCGTATGGACCATGTGCTATGAACCCACCAGAACAGAGTGGATTTATCGAGCTGCAGTGAAAGTGTGTTTGTTTGGCCCTCATTTATTTTAGTCTTAACACATGTCTCTGACTCACAGCTCACAGTCTGTTTCTGTTTGTGCAAACGCTCGGCTTGTGTCTGAGGAGGGAGATTTCTCTGTTCCTCCAACCCAGTCTGGACTAGAAAACCCAGTCAAGTCAAGACCAGCCCCAACCCAAACCAGGATCAGACACTAGACCAAGAACGCCAGAACAAAGATGTACAACAAATACATTAACATGACGTATTATGGACAATGGTTCTGATTAGGGCTGCACAATATATCACAATCAAATTGAAATCTCAGTTTGTGTTGGTGCAATTATTGAATCGCAAACGCTGCAATAATCTAGATAATCCTATTCAAAGAACAGATGTATTTTTTATAGAAAAATCTTTGTCTGGTGTCCAGAAATACACTTTGCAAGGGTGTGAGTCTGGTCCCTGGTGAATCTCTGTACGTTCAGATGGGCGTGATCGACAGGTGGACACATATGGTCCATCTGTATCAAAACAAATGTGGCTGTTTATGCGGAAAAAAATGATCACAAGGGACTGAAAAACTTTGTGGATTTCTGCAGAATCAATGAGCAAAGTTGTGAAGTCTGTTAATCTGAGGTGAGAGAAATGTCATTTAAAACGATGCGTGACCGAACAAATCTGATTGCACGACCATGTTTGGTTCTGGGTGAAGACGCGACAGAACCTCAGGGCCAGGCTGATATTCTTCTGTATAAAAATGCGGAGAGATATCATACTAGATTTGCTAGGCAAGAAAAATCTTGTTGTAGTAGCAGAAGTAGTTTAGACTTCTACAAACATGTTCTGAAATTCACACCTCAGAGAACGCCTCAGGATTCTTCTGGAATCCAAGGAATTCTGGTATTAGTTTATCAGTTCATATTTCAGTCTTCTCTCAAATATCACGCCCCTGGAGTTGTTTACCATGTGCCCTCTTAACAGATTTTTTTTTTTTTTTTTTTTTTTTTTTTTTTTTTACATAAATTGCAAATCTAATCGTAATAGCTGAACAAATTACACTTTTCCAAAGTTGTGCGGCCCTTACTTCTAATATCTCTAATCATAATATTGCACCTGTTATTGAGATGTTGAGGATAGTAAGAAAGTTAGGTCAAAACATCTCTAAAATTTTGTGGTGTTTCTGGTTCCTGTCGAAGGTCAGTATCCACCTAAAATGATCCAAAGACACGTCCCCTGTCGAACACAACAGGTGAATCCCCTGTGTGTCCCATCCAACAGTCAAACTACTGCAGTTCAGATTATAATTGTTCTGAGAGCTTGTTTGTGTGTATGGAAGTGGTCATATTGTTTTAGCTGATAAAATATTAAGCCTATAAAATCCAGTCTCATCAGTATTTGATGAGGTGGCCCCTTATTGAATCAGTGTGCAGCGTTCTCTGTGTATTGGATTCAACCTGGAGGGGTTTTGGGGCTGATTTTAAATGAGGTGACAGTACTCACTGTGCAGAGAGACACTTTTAGTATAGAAGTCATTTAAATTTGCTGTATCTACACAATAATAGCTGTTACAACCCAGCTCATGTGGGGACAGTAAAGTAACAAAAGAAACCAAGATGGAAAATGGTAAATTAAGAAGTAATTTGATAAACAGGGATGTTAAGGGTGAACTAAACAAAAGGGGACTAAAAATATTGTAACAGACTTTACCCTGCAAGGTTTAAACAAAAACAAGTAACTAAAACACAACTTTCACAGTAACATAATGCAATCTTGATGAACAAATATCAGTCAGTACTGACGGCAAAGTGTCTCAAGACACAGAGTCACTAACACTGCAGTGACACACAAAAGAGGCACACTACACATATGAAATGGCAGACTGGCCACACACAGGCCAGCAGCCTCGAACAGATGTCCTGAATCTTCTTAAATGGGGGGAGGCGGCTGAAGGTGGGCCCCAGGACTGGCCAGGCTCAGAAAAGTCCTCCAATCACAACCAAGGGCTCACACAGCCATGATTATGGGGGAAGAACAGATTCAGGGACACACACAAGAAACATAATGGATAAATACAAACAACGAAAAAGACTTAAGGCAGAGGGCCGTAACAATACCTACTTGACTTTCCTTTTGACTGCATTATAGAAATGATCATCTCATTTATTTAGTAAAGTGCACTCAAGAGGAACGCACACTGCCACAATTGCTAGTCTATAATATTTAGTACAGTGGGTTCTATGGTACAGTCAACAATAGATATTATGTCATGTTAAGTTTAACATTTGTGAATTTACCATTTTGATATTTCATGACCAAGTCCATGTGGAAAAACTGTCTGCCTCCCCAACCCCAACTGGTTTTACAATCTCAAAACCACCAATATGTAGCGACCATGTTTTACCCATGAAGCTAAAGCATGAACAAACTGCTAATCCATCAGAGACGTTATCAGACGTATATTAATCTATTCACTTCAGACTCAACACAAAGGCCCCAGTCCAACATCACCTGATCACGTTCGTTAAAGACTTCCACTTCACGTTTTTGGCTCTGATCCAGCCCTCACGTGTCTGACTCTGAACGTGACTGCTAATTATATTATAACTGACAGGTTTCTCTTCATTTTAATGAGCTCCCCTCTCCAGTCATGTGTTGGTTGGAGTCATTTTACATTAGAGGCCGTACAGCCAAAAAAAAAGGTGAACCATTTTCAAATAAACCTGTGGATCTCACATTTTTCACAGAAAGTACCATCTTGGATCTTATTAGTTGGCTTTCAGAGTACGACCAGATCTAATTTTGGGCTATATCAGGGTTAAAGGTGGTCTAAAATAAGATCTGAAATGAGGCTTGATAAAGTAGTTCAAGATTATGATTAACCCAAACCCAAAAACATGGTATGGTGTGATTTTATTTGTTCTAGTGTTGTAACGATGCTAAACTTTCAAACTAGGGAATAGACTCGATACTCAGTGTCAATTTCTATACTAGACAGAATAGAATGTACTTTTTAAACATTAAATAATAGTACTTTCTTTTATTTTACCATGTGGTGTTATATCTCTGTCATTATACAGGTAAGTTCCATGGTTTTCTGTGGGTGTACAGTGGTCTCTCGCTATATCGCGGTTCACCTTTCGCAGTTTTGCTGTTTCGTGGATTTTTTTAGTACAATTTTGCATGTTTTTTTTTTTTTACAGAGTATGAACGTGCATTGTGTTCTGCGTCCTGATTGGCTAAGGGACTGTAGACCATTGTCCATCAGTCTCCTCTGTGCCGTGTCTCCTGTACAGTACAGACAAATTTACATAAAAGTTGGATCACAGTGTGACTCTGAAGTGCTGTATGTTTGCAAGTTTTCTCCCCGACGAAACCCACAATGTCGATGAAACGTTCTGCACCGACACATTTCAGAAACGGTTTGGACTTAAAAGTGTTTCTGTGCACGGAGAGGCACCTCTGTGGATACCGCTGGAGCAGAGGCACGAGAACCACACATTTAAAAAGATCATCGAGGAAGAGGGAGATAATATACGAAGGTTTGAACTTTAAGAGTGTTTAAACAAGAGAGAAATGTGAGAAAATGTTAATGCCTGTGTGAGAAAAGTGTATAAAGTGTGTGGTGAGGGGTTTTACAGCGGCAAGACATATAGAATAATTGTCAAAAATAAAGCTGATACTTTGCGTATTTCGGCTAATGCGGCTTATTTTCAGAACATAACCTCTGTGATATAAACCAGGGACCACAGTGTACTAGTCTATGTGTCTTATACTTGTTGTGATACAGCTCAAGATCATTTTAAATCTATTCAGGGAAGGTTCATTTCTGTCCTGTGAATGTGACTGTTTTAGTATTGATGCTATGCTGACATGAGGGTGTAGACCAGTAAACCCAGACCACAATGATTATCTAGTTTTGAGGCTAGGTTTAAACATTGATTGGAATCTGAGTTTCAATACTTTTGCCATCCCAAACCAAAAATCCCACCACAAGCAAATAAATAAAATAAATTCTCAAACTGCACAGGGCCGATGTACCACCATGTACCACCATGTACCATAAGATCAAAACAGGAGTGAATTCTGCAGCAGAGACGTCAAAAAGTGATGAGAGAGGAGAGCGGAGGAGGAACGAGAGTGATCAATATGAACAGCTGTGACAGAAAGGAGGGATTTTGATGGACAGATGAGCGAGGGAGACAGGAGAGAGAGAGGTTATAACAGGGTATAAGTGACGGGCAGGTAAAGGACAAGGGAGCGGAGGGAGAGAGAAAGGAGGAGAGAAGGATGCAGAGGTTGTGATGGAGAGGTGATGAGAGGAGGGTGGGGATGAAAGCTTTTTGACAAGGCGAGAAATGCTTGAGCGAACTGAAAATGGGTTAGAGGTGTCAAAATGTCATCTTGGGGCTATGATGAATGAGCGTCATGTAATTAGTATCTCTGACACAATGGTGAATTCAACCAAAGACATGATGATTTCACATTTTTCATCATCAGTTGAGCAACAATATGATTTGGGCAAGATTTGAACTGGGAAAGGATGTGTACAGTGCCTGACCAAAATAAAAGTCGCCACCTGGATTTATCTAAGCAAATAGTTACGAGTCTATAAGTACGAGTCAGGTCTAGGTTCAGCAACAGTCTGTGCTCAAAGACTGAGGTCAGCTGACACCTGAATATACTGAATGACCAGGTTATTCCTGGTTCAAATAGTGACAGAGGTTCAGGAGCATGAGAATCATTTTCACACATGGAGCCACCACAGAGTCCAGACCTTAACCCCATTGGGAATCTTTGGGATGTGCTGGAGAAGCTTTGTGCAACGTCAGACTCGACCATCATCAATGCAACATCTGGGTGAAAAATTAATGCAGCACTGGATGGAAATAAATCTTGTGACGTTGCAGAAGTAAAATCGAAACAATGCCACAGCGAATGTGCCGTGATCAAAGCTAAAGGCGGAACAACCAAATATTAGAATGTGTGAGCTTTTTTTGGGGGGGGCAGGCAGTGTATATTGCAGCTCTTTGCTCAAATGCAGGCACTTTTCCTCACCCATCATTCCTATTGGTCAGTCTCTGTTATGTTATGAGTGATTGACAGGTGGATTTAACCAATCACAGTGAGAGAGTGAACTCAGAAGTTGTATGTTGTTCTACCTAAGCCTAAGTGTAAAAGTGAATTATCTCGTAGGTGTGAAACAATAGTTACTCTGTTTTGAAACGTATGTAGTTTTGTCATTCTGGTATAAATATTCAGATCTCAGAGGATCGGGGGAGACTAAAGACCAGGGGGCAGACGCTCTAGGAGAAAGACTCAGAGACGCAGAAAGGCTCCCAACCTGTGTCCAGGGCAGAATAAACGTTTTTGTATTTCATAACTCACCTGGCTTCAAAAATGAATTATTGTTTATTGTAATTTTTTCCCCAACACGTATATGACTTTAGTTTCTTCTAAATTACATATATAAAGATATAGACCTGTCATGATAACACATTTCTGAAGTAAATACAGACTATAAATGATAATATTGAAACCAAACCATGGAATTTTCATCTAAAAAGTATAGTAGTACAAAGTAAAAAAAAAAAAAATTGCTGCAATAAATAAATGCCAAGTTTCCAACGAGTCCAATCCTTCTATAAACTTCAAATTTTGTAGTTATTTTTCTGTACCATAATACAGAAAAATAACCAAATATATCCAATTTGTACAAAGGAAAAGTCCCCACGATAAATATTAACTCCCAAAAATGATTGTTCCATCTGTCATGCACTGAACAATAGGTCAATATAGTAATTATCTTGAAAGGCCCATAAAGATATTAAAGCTTGAATTGTAATAAAATTGAAATTTTTTTGCATATCAACTTGACCGGTTGCACCATTGTTAACTGCCCGTTCCAGTTTATTTCTACTCCTTAAAGTAAAGCAAAAAGAAGAGAAAGTATAAAAGCTTGATTATGCTCTGATGCACACACACCGAGTTGGGAAACACTGGTTTAAGTAAAGAATCACAAACATACAGACGTGGGCAGCAGCTCACAAAGTACCTCCCTCCTTCCCAGTTCTGTGCCATCATTTTTCACACGCTTTTCACTTTGGTTTAGCGTCATGTTTTCGATTGTGCATTTAAATATTCCCCTGACAACTATCACAAAAAGCCCCAATACTCCTTTTTTTTTTTATATCCCTTCCCCCAAAACCTGCTGCGCTGTGTAAAAAAGAGCTTTTTGTTTACCATTGGACAGAAATACAAAGAAAACATTTATTTATCAGCAGAAAAGAGACACTGCCAACAAATAATTACTTGAAAAGCCCAGACAGTTTTTCATTTAATTCTTTTTTTTTCCGTAAATCCCTTGAATGCAGCGTGAAGGAGGTTTGTTAAAATGAGAAGCAACAGACTGGCACCATCACCGTGACTAATGCAGCGACTGGATTAGAGGCAATTCATTGGTTTTAATGTGGAAATGGGACCACAGACACACAGGGCTTTTAAATGTCTTTTTGTGTCTTTGTAAATGTCATGAGAGAAATACCTCTCTGACAGACTGAACCCTGAAGAGAGTTTAATTGAGTTTTGTTTTTTTTCTTTGGCTTGGGCACATTTTTATTTGACATTTTATTTCGCTATATTGTAACAGCTGCGTTCTTAAGA
Organism: Periophthalmus modestus; assembly: GCA_019594935.1. Taxonomy (NCBI): domain Eukaryota; kingdom Metazoa; phylum Chordata; class Actinopteri; order Gobiiformes; family Gobiidae; genus Periophthalmus; species Periophthalmus modestus. Next base: position 2,767,737 of record JAIEZT010000084.1, on the reverse strand, counting down.
AAATGTTGGATGAGTACCACAAGGAAACAACCGCTAGGGACAGATAATGACAACATCTTTGAAACATGTTCATCGCTCAGTGTTCAGATTTGTTCATGTCATTAATCGCATCATATTTAGCATTTGTCTCAGTTATTTTTATGTAATACAGTGGTCCCTCATTTATGGCGGGGGTTACATTCTAAAAATAACCCGCAATAGGCGAAATCTGCGAAGTATCAGCTTTATTTTTTACAATTATTCTATATGTTTTAAGCTGTAAAACCCCTCACCACACACTTTATACACTTTTCTCACACAGGCATTAACATTTTCTCACATTTCTCTCTTGTTTAAACACTCTCAAAGTTCAAACCTTCGTATATTATCTCCCTCTTCCTTGATGATCTCTTTAAATGTGTTGTTCTCGTGCCTCTGCTCCAGCGGTATCCACAGAGGCGCCTCTCCATGCACAGAAACACTTTTAAGTCCAAAGCGTTTCTGAAATTTGTTGGTGCAGAACGTTTCATCGACATTGTGGGTTTTGTCGGGGAGAAAACTTGCAAACATACAGCACTTCAGAGTCACACTGCGATCCAACATTTATGTAAATTTGTCTGACACATTCTGTACTGTACAGGAGACACGGAGGAGACTGATAGACAGTGGTCTACAGTCCCTTATTTTGTATTGCTTAGTTTGTTTTGTTTTTTCGGATGGGAAACACTGCTCTGCATATCCACCGTCCCTCCTCTGTCCACTCTTTAATATTGTGTTAGTCACTTCCAGACCCAGTCCATGTCTGTATATCCCATATGATACTCCCACTGTGTACTTCGGAGGTGCTTCTCTGTCATTACCGCTTCCTGAACAAGTTAAATACACGTTTTATGAAGTACTCCGCTGCAGCCTCTCATTCAGAAGCACTCGGAACCATAATTTATCAAAATCTAAAGCGTGTTATTACCGTGCATCATCAAATTCCTCCCTAAGGACGCAGCTATGATTCTTTCTCTGTGTAAGTGCTCATTTGGGAAGTCTAGGCAGTATTGAAGTACAAAGAGGAGGATTCGTTGGTGCAGGAACTTAACTTGTCACCTGTTACTGTGGCAGAGTGGTTATCGTGTCGCCTGCTTCTCTGTAAGATGGTTGTGGGTTAGACTTCTGATCCACATGGTCTCTTTGCATTACTATTTCTCCTCTTCTCCTCTTCTCCCTACCGTTCAAAACCTTGCAGAATCTATATTCCCGTAAACATTGATGTCATACATAAGCTAATCCATCGTTGACAGTGTTGAACTCTGTAATCTCATAATACAGGGTGGCCCAAAAGTCACTGACAGTTTAAAAATACTCATAACTGTTTTATTTCTGAATATTTTTATTTTATTTTTTCAGAGCATTTAGAACTACCCATCCAACATTAATATGAGCAAATATAGCACCGAGGAACAAACCCCATTGTACAGTGGTACTTTGAGTCACATGGGTTAAATTCACAAACCCAGCGGTGTTACCGTTGACAAGATGTGGGGCTATCTTAAAGAAAAGGTGTTTGTGAAGAAACCTCAGACAATAAACGAGTTAAAACGTGATATCGAGGATCAAATAAGAGCCATAAGCCCGGAATTGTTTTAAATGTTATGCAAAGTGTGTTGGAACAGGCTACTCAGAACCAAACCCAAAATTGTAGACTTTAATAACATTATTTTGAAAAATTAGGTCATTTTTACTTCCCCTATTTTAAGTAGAGATAAGATCAAGTGTAAGTGAACAATTATAACCGTATATATTGCCAAAAATCTGGGAAGGTTCAGTTTATCTACTGCTAAAATTTGGTGAGTATAACTTAAGAATTACAGGAGCTACTGAAGATTTAAAAGTGTCAGTGACTTTTGGACCATCTCTGTCTTGTTTTATCCCGGGAAGATGTTGTTGTCGACTCGGTTTTTCGTCTCTGTATCTTTTCACTGGGTTCATCCATTTTATATGGATCTAAACAAAATATCTGTGGGATGGTTAAATTTAGCCTGGATTTAAACTTGGTCAAACAAATGAGCGAGGTGGAACAGAAAGTTTATTTAGCAGAAGTTAAAGTTTGAACTCAGGTGCGTAAAGGTGGTAGAAAATAAGAAGGAGATGGAGAGGCTGAGGTGGCTGGTGGATTTGTTTTATTGCAAGCTGGAGGAGCGAGAGTGCATGTTTATGTTTCTTTTAAATACATTTTTTTTCTTTTTTAATGTTTCTTCATAATGTTTCTGCATGTGACAATGTTGAAATCTGGTGTCATGATTATTATGGCCAAAACTAATTACGATTAACAGTAATATCACGATTATTAAATGATTAAAGTTGCTGAAAGTTGAATAATTATAATTTTAATATTACAAACAGGTTCCATATTTAAACTGTTATAGCATTTTACTTTGTATAAGTGAAAACAACAGTGATCTAGACGAGATCATCAGGGAGAAGTAGGTTTGTTCTGCACATTCTGGTGATATAATGGCGGTTCTCTCTGTTGGCGATTATCAGGATAATATAGATTTATAAAATGTCCCACAAATGATTATGTCTGTCTATTTTATCACAATAAATGATAGTGTTGTTTATTATTATATCCGTAAATCTTAATATGAACTGCAGCTGAGCCAAGAAAGAATTCAAACCTCTCATGTTCGTCTGACGTGGCATCGACAGCTTTCTCAAAGGTCAGATTTTGACGAGATTCTTCTACTTTTCTCAACAAGGAATGTTTTAAAATATTTAAATCATCCAAACAAAGAAAAAACAGTTAAGCCTTCATGCGTCACTGAGCCATTGAAACCAATACAACGCCATCTGTGGCTCATTGTTACAAATGACACTAAAGCGACTAAACTGCTCTTTCTTTGTGGTGGTGAAGCTGGTTAAGCAGGAATCTCGTTCATTTCAATGGAGAATTTGGGAGTTTTTCACCACTAAAGTCTGATATTAAGCAGGTTGATTTGTGTGAAGTGTTTAATGTTCATGTGCACCAGTAAGTTGACACTGCGCAGATTCTCTGGGAGGCTTTAAAACGGCTCTGTGGTCACTTATTTGCTGTCAAGATCGGCAGCACCATGCAAAATAATACTTCCATGGAAGAGCCTCTTATTGTGTGTTTTATTCTTTGTGCAGAGCTGCAGCAGAACGGCCGAATCCTCACACTGACCCTGGAGGCTGGAGACGTGCACTCTCTGCTCCCAGACGAAGACGGGAAGAAACTGTACGTGGCCATGAAGGACACGCTGCTGTCCACCAACCTGGACGACATCAGCCACGACCCACGCAAGGTTAGACCCAGTACAAATGTCACAGATGTACAAAACCACCGTGTTGTTTTCAAGTTTCCAAAAAGCACTTGTTGCAAATCTAAAAGTCTTAATATTTCTCTCCCATTTTTCATCATTTACGTGCATTTTGAAAAAAGAAAGACGTTTTGCCTCGACCAGGGACACACACTGCATTTCCATTTAAAGAATGAAGAGAATTAAAAAAGGCAAGTAAAAGGGTAGAGACATTCTGATTCAGCTTTTTCAGATCCAATACCTTGCCGATACTTGGGTTTTAAGTATAACTGATTACCAGATATTGACAGAATAAAAAAAACATTTATTTAAAAACTAAAATAACATGTGTAGCTCTACTGTTTTTTAACTTAAACTGTGTAACGTAGGGTGGCCTTTAGCGGTAGGATGTGGAACAGAAGACAGCAGCACAGGTGTGGTCCACAATTTTGATTTCTTTTTTTTCAGTTACCAAAGTGCATTGTGCAAATGGAGGTTCAAGGAACAGCGTCTCCTCCAGTAGCAGAACATAGCACCGTATTTTTCGGGCTATAAGGCGCATTTAAGATCCTTTCATTTTCTCAAAAATTGACAGCACGCTCTTCGTAGATAGATTAATAAATTGTCGGAGTATTGCAGCCGTAGTCAAGAGCCTCATGGAGTAATATATGCGTAAAGACACCAAAACGGCAAGAAGAAGATCAAAGAAAAGGAGATTCGGCCAGAACACATCACCAACATGGACGAGATCCCCCTCACCTTTGACATCCCCGTGAACTGTCGAGGAAACAGGAGTCAGTACAGTATCTAAACGCACCACAGGGAACGAGACGTCATCTTTCACTGTCGTTCTCGTTTGCCAAAAACTACCACCCATGGTCATTTTCAAGAGGAAGACTTTGCCAAAAGGTCTGGATGGACAAGGAGAAGATGAGTGAGTGGCTCAGATGTTGTCCGAGATTTCAGGAAGGCCCGAATCATCATTGAACGGCTACGTACCAGCGACGAGACCGACTCAGATAATGACGAGAGAGAGCCGGGCATGCTTGATGGCGTTTTATACTGTTTTGTTTCTTAATGCGCCCATAGACGGTACAAAGAAGTGGACTAATTGAGAGCGCTTTATAGTCCGGTGTGCCTTATGTATGAAAATAGACCCATTCATTGATATAGTACCTTGTAATCCGATGCTTTATGGCCCGAAAAATAGGGTATGTTGGTTTCAGGCGCCTTTTATACAGTCCCACTAACTGGATAAAACTATTGTTAATCAGTAGGGGTGTTTAAAAAATAACATTAGCTCTTTAAAACTTTCAAACATCCATAAAACCAAATAAACCCATAAACCAGATTAACTTTATACATATATTAGACACATAAACCCTAAAACCAAACAGCAGAACATTCATCCACCCATTTTATTCGCTTATGAGGTGCCATGGGGGCAGGGGCGGCAGTCTAAGCAGGGACTCTGAGACTTCCCTCACCCCAGACACATCCTCCAGCTCCTCCGGTGGCCAGCCCAGAGACATAGTCCCTCCAGCGTGTCCTGGGTCTTCCTTGGGGCCTCCTCCCAGTGGGACATGCCTGGAACACCTTCCTGGGGAGGCATCCAGGAGGCACCCTGAGCAGATGCCCGGGCCACCTCAGCTTCTCCTCTCGATGTGTAGGAGCAGCGGCTCTACTCTGAGCCGAGACACATAGTCCCTCCAGCGTGTCCTGGGTCTTCCCCGGGGCCCCCTCCTAGTGGGACATGCCCAGAACACCTCCAAAACACACCAAAACAGCAGAACAGCTTTGTATAAATAAAAGCTCAAACATTAAAAGATGTTCAGGGCCAACAACAGAAAGTAAATCTTAGTCTAAGTCTTATTAAATTGATGTATAGACGCAACCAAGACACTGGCTGAACCAATCCAGCATTTTTTATGGCCCAATTCTAATATTCATTACCAGTATCGGTATGGATCCAGTCAAATTTTTATGCAGTTTTGAAAATGTCAGTCTTTTGGCAAATGGTAGTTCTTCAAATGCATTAGTTCTTTTTTTAAATAGAGGAAATCTATCTTCCAGTAGTTGAGACGTGGTTGAAACATGCGTCAGACTCAGATCCAGGGTGGATAGAGAGAAAAGAGGAAGGTCACACCCACAGAGTAAACCCACTAATATCCTGTGATCACTATCTGAAACACTCATCACATACTACTCATTTCACTGGCCTTTGGAGCCGGTTTAAACATTTACTACATCCACAGTACTGCTACTTAGTACTGCAAATGTAGTTCCTCTTGATATTCTGGGCTGATTGCCAAAAGCTCTTGTTTATATCACTGTTAACTTGCTAGATTGATCATTTGAGTTCTGTCTTTTGGCACTGTGGACACGTTAAAAGTTGTTCGGATCTTTAGCTTGTTGTTTGGTGCTGTATTTTATGGAGTTTTTAGGAACACTGCGTTACCAACAACCTTTTTTTTGCTTTATTTATCCATCACCCACAACAAATTGGCTATTGAAAGTTTCTAGGTCATCATCATTCCCGTGGACCACCTTTGAACCATTTGAATGAACTGTCAGCAGAAATGAAGAAAAAACAACATATAACTCAAATAATCACTCATAAACCTGATTTGGACCATACTGACTGAAATGATAAAGGTCAACACCACATTTTTAGCTGTTTATTGTGAAGGTTTCAGATAGCTGCATCCAATCAAACTGGATAAAGTTTGAATTATTTGACCTAGAAGTTAAAATATTCAAAGTATGTCTTCTGCAAATGTTTGGCAAATTTGTTCAGGGATTTTCGTCGAGGGCAAACAACCAGGTCTGCAGTTCAGTGAGTGCAAATGGAACAAAGAAGAAAGTGCAGATTTTTATGATTCATAGCTAAATATTGGTTTAAAATACACCCACACGAAAACCTTACTTCTGAAAATGTGTTAGTTTTGATTTAGTTTTGATTTAGTCATATGCATATTCTTGCTCGGGTAGGTGCGTTGTGGTTATTCTTTGTTTAGACTATGTTTAGACTATTTTTATTCCTGGTTTAGTTGCATTACTGCTAGGAGTAAGTTCCTCCTGAAATGTGGTTTCTCGGGAGGTTTCAGTCTTTCCCATGGCTGAATTCTTTATGTAAAAGGAGGGTCAAGGAGAGGCGATGCTTCCACTCCATTGCACCTGATATAAAATGAATATTACAACCAAGAAATGTGTATTAATACATGCTCTGTCCTTACAAAACGTTTCTTTAAAGAGGAGGTGTTACGCAAAACCTACATTTTGGAGCTTTCTGGAGTTATAACGTTGTTCTCATCAACAACATGTCTGAAGAGGTTTAATATGTCATCCATGCATGTTTGACTCATGACTCATGCTCCCGCAGAGCAATGTTCCCTAAATATGTAAAAGCATGATACAAAACATACACTACAACTTCATAAACGTCATACGATATGCAGTTTCATTATTGGAATGCAGGGTGATTGTGCTGTGACAGCAAAAAAATGAAACTGAAACTAATTCAAGTTTTTTAATACAGTTACAAAAGTCACTGGCAGTTGAAAAAACCTCATAACTCTTTTGTTTCTAAATATTTTTCTTTTTTTTTAGAGCATTTAGAAGTATCCTTATGACATGAATCTGAGCAAATACAGCACAGAGGAACGAACCCTCATTGTACAGTGGTACTTTGAGTCACATGGGTCAAATTCACAAACCCAACGGTGTTACTGTCGACATTTTAATACCAGAGATGTCCCAAGTGTAAATACCATTAGGGAATAATACGTTTTTTTCAAAGACAGTGGGCAGTATGTGATCTCCACAGACCTGACTAGTCCCGATTTCTTCCTGTGGGTCTATCTTAAAGAAAAGGTGTTTGTGAATAAACCTCAAACAGTAAACGACTTAAAACGTAATATCCAGGATCAAATAAGAGCCATAAGCCCAGAAATGCTTTAAATGTTCTGTAAAGTGTGTTGGATCAGGCTGTTCAGAGACAAACCCAAAATGGTGGACACTTAAAAAACATTATTTTAAAAAATGAGATCATTTTTACTTCCCCTAGTTTAAGTAGTGATAATTTCAAGTGGAAGTGAACAATTATAACCGTATATATTGCCAAAAATATGGGAAAGTTCAGTTTATCTACTGCTAAAATTTGATGAGTATAACTTAAGAATTATAGGAGCTACTGAAGATTTAAAAGTGTCAGTGACTTTTGGGCCACCCTTTATAATGTTTTCAGCAGATATAGCATTTTCCAAACAATAAAAGGTAACGTTTTAAATATCATCATGTACTGTATACCTACATACTCAAATATAAAGTAATTCTCCATTGTCCCATGTCGCTCCTGCCTCAGCCGTGCCTCCTCCACATGATGCAGACAGTTTCCTTACCCCACATGATGCAGACAGCGCAGCACACACATATCGATGTTTGCCCCAGTGTTTGGTGAAGCTCACTGGCCCAAACGTGATGGAGTATTGTCCCGGACCACAGCTGGGACTGTTCCCACCAAAACACGTCAAAACCCATCAGACCTACATGTTTGTATCGTGTTTTCATGCTTGAGCTGCTCTGAACTTCACATGTGGGCCTCCTCAGGGGCACAGGGTGTGGTGCGGAGGACAAAAAAAAGAGGTAAAGTTTACAAATGACTGGCTACATGACTTGAATGTGCAGTGAAGGATTTGTAAAGCGTTTGAATATGGCTGGTCTGTTGTATGCAGCCAAACAACACGAGGAGGGGTCAGACAAGAGGGATGTTGGGATTTTTGGGTTAAAAAAATAAACCCAGTCTTAGCTAGAGTACTCCAATAGAAATGGTGTAGTAGTAGTAGTAGTAACATTGCAAGTGGGTCATTTAAAGGTGAATTTTGTAACTTTTTTTGGTTTAGGATACACATATTCATCTATTATATCAACAGGCCAAGGTACAGGTAAGAGCTGTGGAGAGAATACCCTGTTCCTGGTAAAAATAAACGTTTTAAGGTAGTTTAGAGCAAAATAATAATGATAAAAGCACCTGTAATATAATACATCTAGATTAGTAAGTTTTAAACTGAACCTACCAGGTCACAATACATATATTTCCTCTATTTGTCTCTATGATCTCCTTTTTTATTTCAATATTCGGTATTTTCACTTGTTTTAATATGTTAGCTTGTTGTTTGGTGCTACATTTTATGGAGATTTTAGGAAAACTGCGTTACCAACAACCTTTTTTTGCTTTATTTGTCCCTCACCCATAACAAACTGCGATAGACTGTGTAGATAAGACAATATAAAAGTTACTAAATGCCTCTAGGTCATCATAATTTTCCCTTTGAACCATGTGAATGAATCTGCCAGTGTGAAATGAAGAAAAAAACAAACCCTCATAAACCTGATTTGAACCATGCAGAGTGAAATTATAAAGGTCAACATAATTTTTAGCTGTTTATTAGATATATTTTCTCTATATGTCTCTATCTCTTATCCCATCCCGTCTCAACCGATGTCGCTAGAACGGATAATGTAGGAAAAGTGTATAACTCATGGATCCCTTGAGAGTGGTTTGAACCAGTGACTCTCCCGTTCCATGTCCATAAAAAGCTTAACCCACTGCACCACTGTTTTGTCAGGATTTCCATAACTTGTTGGCGTTTTCATATGAACGTGCCTCAGTCTCGTACATGTCTTGAGTTCACCCTGAGGTCACACACTCTCTGTTTTGTGGCTCTTGCTTCATATTTGTGTTCATCCAAACCGACTCGTGCCTTTGTTGTGGTTTTCTTTCGCAGTGACTTTCTCCGCTCTCCTCCCTGGGTTTGGGTTCGGAGCCACATGAAACGGTCTGACGTACGGAGGGAGCGGGGAGGATGTGACGAGCTGTTTAGTTTTGTGGCGCTTTGTCTAAGCAGCGTGGCACATTCAAGGTTGTGAAAAGTCGTGGGAAAAAACGTTTTAAGAAGTTTTTATTTAGAAACCACTTTTGGCCAGGCTGACAGTAAAGAGGTGTGGACTGAATGGGCGGAAGCTAAGTCCTGTACAATGTGCTAAGCTTCCATGTGTGATGAGGTTTACATATAAAAAGTTAGTAAAAGTCAACATTAGCAACAAAAAATACGTTATTTTTTAATCTATCCTATCTATGGTAGAGTCCAGTATAGCGACATCAGTGACGTGCAGGAGGGGAGGCAGTGTCATCACAAAGAAAACATAAATGAAATAGTTATATTTATCCAATAATTTGAATTAGCAAATCAAGTTTAGCAATCTGTTCACTTTTTTCTTCTTGTCTGGCCCTACTTTTTAAATGGAGGAAGTTTACATATTAAAGCTCAAGCAGTTTTCTAAACTGGACTTCGTCGAAGCAGGAGGTTATAATTAAAGGAAGACCAAAGCTAAAGGAGCTAAATGGTTTGCTCCAGACGACGACACGAAAGACTCGCTCTTTTCAAACAGAGTGGTAGACACTAAAAAACAATAAGCACATTTAAAAATAAGAAATTTAATTACTTCAATCCATTGAAAATTGGGGAACGAGAAAAAGGATAAAAAACAATAAAAAAAAACAACTAGCTTTTTATTTCATACTATTAGAGCTATTTCTATGCACTTCGGAACTTTTATTTTCAAATTCTTTTTTATTCTGGCCCCAAGTCACTGAGAGAGAAACTGACCCGGGGCCAAATGTACTGACACCTGGTTTATATGTTTGTAAATTTGATTGTGACGACATCAGTGCCTCATGAACCTCACCACACGACACTGATAGACATATTAATACTAACCTGAACATATGGACTAGGAACTAAACGAAATAATCCAGATGGACGTCCAACCCACTGTTCCTGCCTTAGGGGCCAGTGCCTTATCCATTAAGCCACTTTTCGCCACTTTTCACAACTCTCAGAGGCCAGAGCGAAGTTTTGCCCTGATAGTAGCGATAACTACTATGCTAATGTGTACTTCCTGTTTATAGGACAGTAAAACGGTGTATGATTAGGTACATACAGCACACAGCGCACATATTTTGACCTCAAGAGCTGCTTATACGATATATCTGTCCTGGGACAAGACACATTTTACTCAAATACATGGGAAAAATGATCAAGTACAGGACTTTATTTCTATGGGTTTAGAATTTGAGACATGGAGATTTAGAGATTTATTTATTTATTTCCAAACATTTATGTCGTAAGTCAAGGAAGCAAATCAAAATACACAAAAGTCTGAAAAGGAATAGGCAGAAACCTGAGCTCATGGCATCTGCCCTTTTATACTAAACATAAAGAGCTGCTGCATTCACGGTGTACACAGTAAAGAAAAGAGAAAAAAAGAAAAGAACATCATTCAGCATTCAATATCACTGTGTGAATGTATCATTTTCTTTTTATACAAACATTTGAAACGGCTCAAAGTTCTACAGTCTTTGATATTTTCATCTAACCTGTTCCACACATTTACTGCAGTAGCTGAAACACAGAGCTGTTCTGTTTGTTCTGACCCTTGTTTTTTTAAATACCTCATGCCCTCAAAGATTATAAACACGGTCTCCATTTTTAGACAGATCTTGAATATGAAATGGTAACTGTTTATTACCATAACATAACACAAATTTGTTGATATCACACAGATAACCTCCAAAATATCACAGTTTTAAAGAGCACTTTGACATTTAAAAAGGTATTATTTTGAATAACATCCACGTTTGCAGTTTGTTTTTTGGAAATACTGTATCTCTCTATATTCTAATGTCGCTCTCTGAACTATGAGTCTGCAATAAGCACTGATCACAAATGATTATTCCAAAAAAAACCCCGCTCATTTTCAGATATTGAATTCCCAAATGAATTCTTACTAAATATTATTTCCAGCCATAGCATAGTGTTTAAAAATACAAATTGCATAACACCAAATATGAATTCATTTCTATGTGAAGCTCATTTTCCCACGTCACAGTCCGACCCCCTGCGCCTCCCATAACTCCCCTGTGTGTCCTCCTCTCTGTGGTGGTCCAGATCCTAGTCTTGATCCGGGTACAGATCCAGCCTGTGGGTCTCAGATAAGGGGCTGCGGGCTTTTATCTTCCCCAGGATCCAGGCTCTTCTCTGGGCTGAACCTCCCGCAGCTGCAGCCTCATCAGGGAACCATTATGGAGCTCTGCAGATGAACGCTTCCTTCTCCAATCAGGATTAATCACAACCATTTTCTTAATTCTTAAATGACTGTGACTCTGGGCTAAACTGGAGGAATACGAGTGGATACAGAGGTTTAGAAATTGTTAGTGGTTCCCAATGGAGCCTGAAATGCTAAAATTGTTTGCTAATTTGATTTACCATTTAATTACAAAAAAATGTTATCTGTTTTTACTTGCACACAGTATTTACGAACTAGGTTACGGGTGTTCAGTCGTGCATATAAGAAAACAACAGTTACCACAAATATTCTAATTGCAATCAAGTTTAAAGGAACTGCATGTAGCCTGTGCTCTTTCAGTAAAAACAAAATAAGATACTACAATCACAACTAGGCCCAGGTTGCCAGTGGGTAAACCTGCAAATAGAGGAAACATACAAGTTTTTCTCATTCATGCAGCCCAAATGAGACACTCATGTGAGGCTCATTCTGCTCTCTGATTGGATAATCCTTCTGAAAATCAAAACACCAAATTACAGCATAAATAAATGGGACATCATGTCATCACATCTTTGGTACGGCACTAAACTGGTTTAAGTTCTATCAAGAAAACAGGGATTACTTTGTTGAAATTGGAAAATGTGTCTCAGATAAAATGTCCCTGACTTGTGGGGTGCCCCAGGGGTCAATCCTGGGACCCCTGTTGTCCAGTCTGTACATGCTGCCGTTAGGCCAGTTAATAAGCAGCTATAATGTGTCACTGCATCCAACAGATCAGTGTGTGGATGCAAAACAACTTTCTCCAGATAAACTCAGACAAGACTGAAGTCATAGTCTGTGGTCCACGGAAACATAGAGAAAGTGTCAGCAGTCACCTCCAGTCTCCTTCTCTAAAACCTTCAAATCAGGCTAGAAATTTAGGGGTAATAATGGACTCAGACTTGAACTTTAACAGCCACATCAAATCAATAACATCTGCAACTTTTTACCATCTAAAAAACATGTCAAAAATCAAAGGTAAACTGCCAAAATCAGACTTAGAGAGACTTATCTTGCATTTGTCTCCAGTAGGTTAGACGACGTCCTGCTCACTGGCCTCTCCAAATGAGCCTTAAGACAGAACAGTACATCCAGATAGAACACTGCTGCTCGGGTCCGGACTAGAACCAGGAAATATTTTATTATAATTTGTGGGCTGACATTAACATCCCTCACAGTTTGTCAAATATTGTATCATATTGTACTGACAAAATCCATATCGGACCATCCCAACTAAGGAGTGCAACTCTTATTTGATTATGTAACCATGATATTGGCCTATACCTGATGTCCATGGACTCAAAGTATTTGGTATGTGATTCTATTATGAGTCTTCAATATTGTTTTACCCTGGGATTAAGATTCTACAATATCTTAAGTAACATAGATAATATGTTCTGTCCATTTAAAACATGATACTTCTCCCTAAGTCATCCTTATTGTCAGATTGAGGTGATTTACTGTTCTGTTGCTGAACTCCTCTTGGCTTGGACGCTCCTTATCCTTTCATTTAACATCACCTCCTCTTTGTCCACAGTAGTCATGCCAACCCCTCACAGAACACGTTGGATCAGTTTAGATTTGTGTGCTAACTTTGTTTTCTTTCTCTGTTTTTTAAGCTGTTTTGGCCCGCGAGTCCAGACCGGGTTCAGGACTGTCTCATGGCCGGGAAAGACCCTGAGGTGAGTCCAAAATACCACATGTAATCAGATAAAGTAAGAGTAAATTTAATTATCATGTCATGTTTGAGCAGTTTAAACACAGTATTTTAACTTGTGCTGAAATTTATGGTCTGAATTTATGCATAATTCCCAAATTTGTGAACAATTGCAGAAATATTCCATTTTAATTTATCGTGTACATAATTTTTATTTAATTAAAGGTGCACTATGCAATTTTTCTAATTTCTTTAGAACCTGCAATTTCTGCAACCTGCTTGTTCCGATGGGAATGTTATTGCTGATGGTCCATGGCATTAAACTTCCATCCATCTATTTTCTTCCTTTTATCCGGGGCCGGGTCGCGGGGGCATCAGTCTAAGCAGGGACCCCCAGACTTCCCTCACCCCAGACACGTCCTCCAGCTCCTCTGGTGGGACCCCAAGGTGTTTCTAGGCCAGAGAGACATAGTCCCTCCAGCGTGTCCTGGGTCTTCCCCGGTGGGACATGCCCGAACAGATTCCCGAGCCACCTCAGCTGCTCCTCTCGACGTGGAGGAGCAACGGCTCTACTCCGAGCTCCTCCCGTGTGACTGAGCTCTTCACCCTGTCTCAAAGGGAGCGCCCAGCCACCTTGCAGAAGACGCCCATTTGGACCGCTTGTAGGGCACTAAACTTATCTTTAATTCATTACAGGTGTTTTTATTGCTCACAAATACTTTACTTTCTTCAGGTAGATAGACAAGTTTAATGCCATGCTGTGGAACATTCAAAAACATCTCGATTGAGACAAGCAGGTGGCAGAACCATTCACAGAAAAGTTACATAGTGCACCTTTAAAAATGCTGTATCTGATTTACAGACCATGTTTTAATTTGAACAGTTAACTCGCCCGTTTAAGTGTGATTTAAGCCTGACACGTCTGGGAGACTCTGCAGGGACATTTTGTAACTTTTGTAGACACATCCCTTTGTGCTGTGTCCACACTGACTCAAAATTCCACGTTCCAATTCCAGAAAAGTCTGTGCAGGATTCCATAGTAGCTTCTTTGGATTTCTATCTGTGCAGAATCTACATGTGGAAGTAAAGAAGAAAGTATAATCCAAGTACCTTCTGATCCTCTGATGTTGAACCATGACTGACAGACTGTCTGGTATTGTCAGATTCAGGAGTTTAAATATGCGCCTGACTGGACATAGGTCTATATAACTATATCAGGAAAGGAATCGGTCGTAGATAATAATGTGATACTATTTATGTATTCATCCATTTATTTTGCAGACGGAGTGTGGTAACTTCCTGCGAGTGCTTCAGCCGTTTAACCAGACTCATGTTTACGTGTGTGGGACCGGAGCCTTCAACCCCAGATGCGCTTATATCCACACTGGACTGTTCCAACAGGTACACGCTTCGTGGAAATGGTTTAACACATAGAGCTGATAAACAGGAATCAAGAAGCAGTGTCAGAAAGTGCTTTATGTAAGGACCTTCAGCACAGTTGTACAACTTATGAAGTGATGGGTCTTTATTTAAACTGAGACTAAACATGTAAACTCCATCCACAAACACATTTCAACAAGAGCTGGGAAACTTGGGCAATACCTGGAGGAATAAAGAAGAGAGTGAGGGGAGAGGAGGGGAGAGGAGGGGAGAGGAGGGGAGAGGAGAGGAGGGGAGGGGAGAGGAGGGGAGGGGAGAGGAGGAGAGAGGAGAGGAGGGAGAGGAGGGGGTGAAAGGAGAGGAGGGGAGAGGAGAGGAGAGGAGAGGAGGGGAGAGGAGGGGACGGGAGAGGAAGGGGAAGGAGGTGAGAAGAGATGACGGGGAGAGGAGAGGGAGAGAGGAGAGGAGGGGAGGGGAGAGGAGGGGAGAGGAGAGAGGAGGGGTAGAAGAGAGGAGGTGAGGGGAGGGGAGAGGGAGGAGGTGAGAGTAGAGGAGACGACGGGAGGAGCGGAGGGGGGGGAGGAGGTGAGAGTTAGAGGAGAGGAGACGATGGGAGAGGAGGTGAGAGAGGAGAGGGAGGAGAGGAGGTGAGGAGGGAGAGAGAGGAGCTGAGAGGAGACTATGGGAGAGGAGGTGAGAGGAGGAGAGAGGAGGGGCGGAGCCTGGACATATTCGAACAGTGTGCTTGGTCTAACAGTATCCACACTTCAAACTCCGCCCCTGCAGCCGGGTGTGTGTAATCAGGAGCACCTGGCTGTAATCAGGGAAGTCCTGTGTGATGTCACGTAGTACTTGAAATTACAGTGTCCTCTAGAGCCCAGAAACACAACTTTTTATATGTATTTGACAAGAAAACTGCAAATCTACCTAGTTTGCCCTAAAATGTCCAAAAAGCACTATAAACAGTAAACAAAACTATTAAAACATCATATACAGTTTAGTTAAGTTGATTTAGTGTTTAGTTCATTGAGTTTTTGAAACTTTGCAATTTTTTTTTCTCTTTTGATTCTGTTGTGAGTCTTAAGCTTGGCCCTTGTTTGCTCCATTTTTTGTGGAGCTGCCTGACCAGAGCTGGCTCTGGGGTCTTTGTACCGGGAACAGACTTCTGTCCTCTGGGTTTGGGGGGTCCTGGATGTTATACCCAAAAATCAACACTTTGAGTGTGACTGTGATCCAGATGTATCACTGAATGTGCTGAAACTGAATGAATCAGTTAAACCATGTTTCTTTTATGAAACGGCTTGAGAATAATATTACTTCAAAATAATTTTACTCAAGTAAGAGCTAAAACTATTTGGGAAAACTACTACTTCAGTAAGACGAACTTAAAGAGCAACTGTTGGTGCCTAACATCTGACTTTTACTCAGAACTTTTACTCATGTAAGAGTATTACAATAAAAATATTACTCAAGTAGGAGTAAGTATGCTGCTAGAAAAGTACTCTGAAAAGTACAATTTCATTGAAAAGTTACTATGTAAATGTAACTAGTACTATCCACCGCTGGTTTTACGAGATATAAATTTATATAAATACAGTAATAAACTGATTACAACAACACTAATACTAAATAAGTGCACTTTTGTTTTTCCCTTTTATTATGTTTGTTGGGAATTTGTTATTACATTTGTGGACGGCAAAAGTTATTACATTTGTGGGAATGTATTATGTATTATTATGTGTATGGTTTTATTACATAAAAAAAAAAATGTTATCAAAACTACATTTAAGCAAGTATTGATACTAAAAAAGTCTCACGTCAGTTCCTTAGTATCGAAGTTGAATGTGAAACAACACAAATTCCCAAATGTACTTGTTCTGTCAGAAAGTTTTCATTGAGCAAAGCCAAGTCTTTTTCACTTTCACATTAAAATATGTCCTTCACGTCCCACGCCTTCACATCGTACCTGTATCTTGTCCTATATTCTGTTCCATTGATGACCCATATCTTCGCACAGCAGCTGGAGCCTCTCTGTGTGGAGTCTGCCCGTATTCCCATATGGCCTCCTCCCTCTTCATCGCCTCCTCATCCTCCTCCTTTCTCCGACACAATACCACCGTCCACACTGTAATTTGTTCAGAAGTGATATGGCTTTTTGTGTGGTTCAAAGAGACGTTTGAGTGATTGCAAGAAAAAAGGAAACGCAAATTAGCTGCACTTGTGTAATGATTTATAGTAAAAGGATGTTTGGAACGAAAGTCACTAGTTCAGTTTAAGTTTTTGCGCAGATTTAAGTGAAAACTAGATAAAGATCCTGGGTTATTTCCAAGTCTGATAAATCAAAACTATGTTACTATGATGAGTGAAATCACAATTTAAATTCAGGTAATCACACAGCCTTAAATCCTGGAGCCTTCTTTTCCAGCAAGATTCTCATTGTGCATTTAAATGATATTTCGATGTTCATGTTGTTTTTTCTGTTGCTCTTGTCCCTGATAATGAGCCGACATTCCCACAGTTATGCCCCTCCCTCCATGGTGGATTTTGGAATCCCATAAAAGTCTAAGAAGACACTTTGTGGTTGACTTTAAGAATTCACACATTCATAATCCCAAACACTTGGCCCCCATAATAACCTATTAACAACCTCAACAAAACCTGGGAAGAATAGAGGATGTGTGAAGTCAACTGTTCCAAGAAATACTGCGGGAAAAACATCAGTGAAGACAATTAATATTAGTGATATTGTCTCTGTTTTTATGTGTCTAAACATCACAACAACTTTCGCTACAGAGCATCAGCTGTACCTGATCTCTAACCCTACTCCTATCTGCTCCTCTGGCTCTGCTCCTCTGTCTCTGCTCCTCTGGCTCTGCTCTTGTCTGCTCCTGTCTGCTCCTCAGTCTTTTCTCCTCTCTGCTCCTCTGACTCTGCTCCTCTGACTCTGCTCCTCTGGCTCTGCTCTTGTCTGCTCCTCAGTCTCTGCTCCTGTCTGCTCCTCTGACTCTGCTCTTCTGGCTCTGCTCTTGTCTGCTCTTCAGTTTCTGCTCTCTGTCTCTGACTCTGCTCTGAGACTCTGCTCCTATCTGCTCCTCTCTGCTCTCTGCTCCTGACTCTGCTCCTCTCTGACTCTGCTCCTCTGGCTCTGCTCTTGTCTCTGGCTCAGTTTCTGCTCCTATCTCTCCTCTGACTCTGCTCCTCTGCTCCTCAGTTTGCTCCTGTCTGCTCTCTATGCTCTATCTGCTCTGACTCTGCTCCTATCTGCTCCTCTCTGACCTCTTTCTGCTCCTCTGACTCTGCTCCTATCTGCTCCTCTGACTCTGCTTCTGTCTGCTCCTCTTTTTCTGATGCCAGTACATACATAATATTGCCATTGTCACTCTACTAAACTCTTAATCTCACCATTGTACAAAGGTCAAAGGCTTGCATTATTCTTTGACTGTGGGAGCAGAGTCAAACCCCATCAAGTGAGCCCCAGTGGCCTAATGGATAAGGCACTGGCCTCCTAAGCCAGGGATTGTGGGTTCGAGTCCCATCTGGGGTGGCAACACTTTTTTAAATCACCCATAACAAGTACATTATAGAGCATAGACCATAGAATACGGAGGAACCAGGGCTAATTTTCTAACAGAGAGTTGTTTTTTTGTGTTTGTTCCCAGTCAGAGCAGCAGGTCCTGTCCTACAGTCAGACTGAATGTGGCAAAGGAAAGTGTCCTTACGACCCTCTTCAGAAGACTGCCTCTGCGATAGTGGGTAAGTACATCTGAACCAAACCAGGGTGAACCAGGACCAAACTCAACTCAGAACTTTTTAAGAGTGAACCATCTAACTAAACTAGGCCTAGACAAGGACTAAAGTAGGTTCAGCTACTGGCATAAACAGCATGTAAACCAAACCCAGCCCTGTGCAGTCTTATTCTCGTCTTCGTATGTCCACAGATGGGGAGCTGTACGCTGGGATCACCTCTGACTTCATGAGCCGAGACTCCGCCTTCTTCCGTTCCCTTGGTAACCGCCGTGTGATCCGCACCGAGCAGTACGACTCCAACTGGCTGCAAGGTATAAGTACTTTCACTGCAGTACATTAAAAATCCAAACCTGTTTTCTTTTGCATGTTCTTGTCCTTGTTCTCTTCTCCTGATGCTCTTGTTTAGTTCGTCTCTATCTGATCACAAGGACTGGGTTTGTTTATGTTATAAAGAAATCTTGGTCATGTTGTTCCTGCTTTTATCAGCAGTTTCTCTGTCGCCCACAGATCAAAATGTGATTTGTCCTGCCTTACAGAAACCTAAGCCAATCTTTGTTTATCTGTAAACCAAATGCAAACCACATAGTTAAAGTAAACATGAATCATTTGCACAATAAAATGTCAAATGAAGCAGGTTACTATAAACGTTGACATTTTTTTTCTGCAGATGCTCAGTTCATCCGTGTGTCTGCTCTGTCTGAGACTGATAACCCCGAGGATGATAAGGTTTACATGTTCTTCACCGAGCGTGCTCAGGAGTCCGAGGGGTCAGAGGGCAAGGTCATCTACTCACGCGTGGCCCGGGTCTGCAAGGTAAAAACACAGCAGGATATTGTCTATAAGATAACATCAAACGTGTTGATGTGCTAAATTGGACTGTTAAATAGCCTGTACCTGATTTTTTTCATGTATTTGTGGAAAACTGGATTTGCCTCTGTACAGATATTTTGTATAAACAGCCCTAGAAAACGTCTGTCTAATTATAAAGCGTTTTATTGTCTGCTAGCATGCTGATTGTTGCTAACTTTACCGTCACTGTAAACTCTGCTCTTGTCTCTGAAAGTTGTGAAACATGCTTATAAACTCATCACAGAGCGTAATGAGGATGATCGGAATAACTCTGGACCACTGCAAACTTTGGTAGAACACATTATTGCTGCGTATTAACTTTTCCAACAGCAACATGTAGAGATTGAACAACAGCGGTCCCAGACTTGACCTCTGGGGCATCCCACAGGCCAGGGACATTTTATCTGAGACACACTTTCCAATTTCAAAAAAGATCTCCCTGTTTTCTAGATAGGACTTGAACCAGTTTAGTGCCGTACCACAGATGCCCTCCCAGTCCTCTAGTCTCTGTAAGAGGATCCATGATGTGTTCAGGTGGAAGTCATTTGTCTTTTTAATTTTTCATGTCACTTTTTTTTGCAATATCTCAACCTCTACTGGGATATTTACGAGAAAAAGGAAGATGTAGGTATAATTCTGCTTCGGCTCTTGTGGTGTACGTGTGGCCAAGAGCACAGATTATCACAGAGATCACAGAGATGTCTCAGAGTACATGTACCTGTGCCCCTATTTAGTTTAGTTTTTGTCGGCTGCTCTGATGAGATCCACTGTTCCTGTTTACACTGCTGTCTCCAATGGGACTCAGTACTACCACATCCTTTTTTTTAGTAGTTCAAAGTGCTTTACAGAAGAGAAAGATATTAAAATGACAATACAAGCAAATTAAAACATAAACAATCATCATAAAAATAACATTAAATGAGAACAGTGCAGAATAAGAACCTTTCTGAAATGTTTTGAGCCTGGATAATTCTCTGCAAGTTTCTATATCAGACTTTAAGTTCATCAAACAGTTAATAAAGTGTCCGCCACCGTAGTATTTTTATTGCAAAATTATATTACTCCAGTAGTAGTAATTACTAAGTCAATGAAAAAAGTATTTAATGGATTACTACTACTACTACTCCTACTGCCACTACGCAACTACGACTGTTATTCCTCATTTCTCATTTTCCATCCATCCATTTTCTTCCACTTATCTGGGTCCGGGTCGTGGGTGCAGCAGTTTAAGCAGGGAATCACTGACTTCCCTCACCCCAGACACTTCCTCCAGCTTCTCTTGTGGGACTTCGAGGTGTTCTCAGGCCAGAGAGACATAATGCCTCCATCGTGTCCTGGATCTACCTCGGGGCCTGGTGGGACATGCCCAGAACGCCCATTTCTGATTTTTGTTTTAGTAAAGATAAACTCTGAAAAATGAAAATAATGCTCAATAAGTACATACTCTATATTAAAAAAATGTAGCATCATTTTTGTATCATCGAAAATTAACAAAACACAATCAGTTTTTGACCACAGAGCTGCAAATTTACCTAGACAATGCTATTAAAACACCATGTACACTGTTTAATAGCAAAGAAAGTTAATTTAATGTTTCCACTTAATCTAAAATAGGTCAAATCTCTCAAATATCTCAATTGGACTATCCTGCTAAAATAGACAATAAATAAGTAAAGAGTACATTGTAATTGTTGTGCTCTGTGTTGTGCAGAACGACATAGGCGGGCAGAGGAGCCTGGTGAACAAGTGGAGCACGTTTCAGAAGTCCCGACTGGTGTGCTCCGTCCCGGGACCAGACGGACTGCAGACCCACTTCAACCAGCTGCGTGAGTCTGACATATAAATCTCCTATTTTCACCTAAACGCAACATCTGAGACACACATGGCCAGAGGGGAGCGCACGGCTACGCTTCAGCCTTTATTCATATTTACAGTGGTAACGTTTTGTACTGTAGGTCTGACCCAGATGGACAGTTTACAATTTACAGTATAGTACACTACAATATTGATTAACAGAGACTTTTGACCACTAGAACCATTCTTTTGATTGCACAGGGGATTTTCAGTACAGTACTAATTGTTTATTAAGTATGATTTAGGCTTAGTAATAACTTAACTAAGAGAACTGATCTATCGTTGTGTAACTGTTACAGCAATAGAACTGTAATAACAATAAAGAAGAATAAATGCAAGATCGATATGTTTAATGCCAGACTTGGAGCATTGTGGGCAAAACAAGTACAGGGTTAGGGTGAGGGGGTTAATATAGCACCGAGGAACGAACCCTCATTGTACAGTGGTACTTTGAGTCAGTTGAGTACTTTGAGGGTGCAGTAAGTGATCTCCACAGACCTGACTAGTCCCAATTTCTTCCTGTGAGACTATCTTAAAGAAAAGGTGTTTGTGAATAAACCTCAGACAATAAACCACTTCAAACGTAATATCGAGGATCAAATAAGAGCCATAAGCCCAGAAATGATTTAAATGTTATGTAAAGTGTGTTGGATCAGGCTGTTCAGAGACAAACCCAAAATGGTGGACACTTAAAAAACATTATTTTTAAAAATTAGGTCATTTTTACTTCCCCTAGTTTAAGTAGTGATAAGTTCAAGTTTAAGTGAACAATTATAACCGTATGTATATTGCCAAAAATCTCAGAAGGTTCAGTTTATCTACTGCGAAAATTTGATGAGTATAACTTATGAATTATAGGAGCTACTGAAGATTTAAAAGTGTCAGTGACTTTTGGACCCTGTACATCTCCATGGAGAAAGTAAATGACGGACGCTCCACCACAAAACCTACATGTGAAATCATTATATTTTTTTTTACCATTTATTTACATTTCTGTGGATATTTAGGCAAGAAAACGACAAACAAAAGAAACATCGTATTGGTACTGTACAATCTATAACTGCTGAGAGTGTAGACCCACTTCTCCTCGAGCAGAAACGTTCTACGATCCAAACACCAGAATGTAGGTCTGCTGTAAAAGTAGCACTAGCCTACTTCCACTTTTAGCACACATTTTGGCATCACTACCAAAGCTTTACATGTGTGAAGAATCACCCCTAAATAGTTCCACTTCTCAGAGGCAGTAGTTTGTTGAGTTTGTGGGGGTTTCCAGAAATATTTAGCGTTGATTAAAAAGCTCAGCGTGCATCGCCTGAAATCCTGGACTGTTACCGTGGAGATCAACAGTCCGTCACCGGGACACAGTAACTACGGCGACAGACTATTCATTCATTCATTCATTCATCGGACCGTGGTCAGTATCGTCCTGTGGTATGTACATGTGTGGGCGACAGCTTCGACATAGGGTCTTAACGTCTTTGTTCAGCTGACTCTTGATTCTTGATTTAGTGGAGACTTTGCATATTAATGATGCAGAAAGTATTTGATTGACAGATTAATAGCACTAAACACAGAGCATGTGCATATGAACTTTAAAACCTTTTAAACATTTCTATGCATAATAATCCCCCTGTCATTAGATTGCCTTGATAATGGTATTTGGTAGCTATGAGTTAGCTATCAAATATATGAAAAATCACAATGGTTTTGGTAGTCAGCCGGGTTCAAAGCCAGGTTAGAAGCGAATACTGAAAATTGTAGGTCAGTGGTTCTCTAAGATTTTACACCAAGGACCACCTAAGACAGGGGTGTCCAAACTTTTCTCATTAAGGGCCACGTATAAAAACAAAGACAAAGCTGTGGGCCGATTGAGGGCCGTAGACTGGTCACCAATACAGTGAATACTTCAAATCTGTGTTATTAGTACAAGTTAGACTGAACCACTAGACCTTTATTCATGCTACATCCTCAATGGGACACATTCAATATTTGATATGGGCTTGTTAAAGTAGATTTTCAGAAATGCACAGTAAAAGTACTGTTTAAAGTAATATGGACCAATTCACCTGGAAGCATCAGGGCCAAGAAAAATTGGTCTAAGGGCCACATTTGGCCCCTGGGCCACAGTTTGGACATGCCTGACCTAAGATAATATTTGGCCATTTGAGTCCTACCAGATCTAAACCACATCCTGCAGGATGATTCAAGGTCTAGAGTAGGATTAAACCATATCTAAAATAGACTTCTGTACACCACTGTATCCATGGGTTTCAGAATGACAGAAAATCAGGAACAAAATATCCTTTATTTTGTATAGGGCAAAATCCTCAGAATGTGCCTAAAAGAAGAAGACCACGGATAGTCCTAAACAAGAAGTACCCCAAAGGAGACCAAAAATGTGAATAAGATTATAAATAAATAAAAAACACCAATGGGGAATCTATGTACCACCAGTTTAGTATAATAATTCATATGTAGCCTAAACTCGTCATAAATTAGTTTTAGTTTAGGTTTCTCAGTGTTGGTGGCACAATTCCTGAATCAAAGACTCATCCATCCATTTTCTTCCTCTTATCCGGGGCGGGTCGCGGGTCGCAGCAATCTAACCAGGGACTCCCAGACTTCCCTCACCCCAGACACGTCCTCCAGTGGGACAGCTCCTCACCCTATCTCTAAGGGAGCACCCAGCCACCCTGCAGAGGAAACTCATTTCGGCCGCTTGTATCTGCGATCTTGTCCTTTCGGTCATTACCCAGAGCTCATGACCATAAGTGAGGGCAGGAACGTAGATTGAGTTGTAAATCGAGAGCTTTGCCTTTGGACTCAGCTCCTTCTTCACCACGCAGACCGATACAGCGACCGCATCACTGCAGACCCCAGACCTCCTCCTTTATTTTTTTTAAGATGGTGATGCAACAGAAGAAAAAAGAGGTTTCAATTAGCAAAATAATGCTGAGTAGAGACCATGCCTGTTTATGTTGTACTGCTATTGCACAGTAGGGCATTAAATGTATCTGTTCTTAATGGAGACAAACAAGCAAAAAGTTACGGGTATCGCTGTAAGAATACTTTTATTTTCAGTATATTTTTAAGTGATAAAACAACAATAATTGAATACATGCCAATAGTAAGCTCTCCTCGTTTAATGTTTAAGAAATCATTTGTCAGATTAAATATGTTTGTTTTGGTCCTTTGCTTAACTTTTTGACTAAAATCTAGTCATAATAAATCCAAAGTTGGACCTGGTTTCTTATCACGCGTCAAAGTAAACTCTGCGCGTCTCTGTTTTTCTGAACCACACGCACAAGTAAGTGAAAGTAAATATATACCTTCCCTCACACATCCACCCAACCGCATTGTGTTTATTTTACATTTCAGGCCCAAACATTCAAAACCAGGCTGCGCTGTTTAAACCTGTCCAGATGTAAACACGATTTCCCAGCATGCTCCTTGATCTGATAAGGCTATGCCAGCAATGCTACGTCTCTCCAACATGTGAAACCGCAGAGCTTTGGGCCTTGGGGAGGAGGCAGGTAAAGAATGCAGTGAATGCGCCGTTTATGCCACGCTCAGCCGAACAGAAACACTACAAATCCTATAAATCACTGGGGCTCGGCGGCTTCCAGCGCACAGGCCGAACATGTGTGCGTCGGAGGGAGGCTTTCGCACTGTTATTCTGAATTATATGTGGCACTTTATGACAGTTTGTGTTTGCTGCTGTGTTAAGGAAATGGTTTGTTCAAGATCAAGCTGTACCAAACATCGATAGATTGAAAGATCGATAGATTGTGATGTAAACTCTGGTCGATATTGATGATAAGACAGGTGCATTTTAATTGACAGGTCCAAAGCCAAATCCTGTGGCAGTAAAAGTGAAGACGAGTCACTGCTCTCTCTGAGTCAGCGCCACAGCACGTCTCTTTCTGTCCTCACATGGCCTTGGGTTTCACAAGTTTTAACTTAATTCTGCACAGTTCTGATCCAGCCGTTGCTCCTCACCTTTTCTCCTCTTTCTCTCTTTCTCTACTTTCTCTAACTTATAATCCAAGTTAGAGAAAGTAAACACCTATTTGTGAGTGAAACTTAAGACCTACTTTAGCGCACAGACATCGCTCGCATTTCTGCCCATAATGGTCTTGTATATTCCAAACACATTACAAACTTTAAATATGGATTTTTCTGCAATTATTGGTCGTATCAACATGGAATTAAAACTGTGGCACTGCTCTTTTTGCTTATTTTTTATTATTATTATTTTAAATTCTGTCATTACATTCAAAATCAAACATTATTCACTTGTATAAGGTCGTACATAACATTTCTATCATGACTGAAAGGGTTTAAGTAAAAATGACTTATAATGCCAAACCCTATTTAATAATAATGCACAAGAATTCAAAGAAAAGCAGCATCAGTTCTACAACATATGAGTCAATATGTACAAAAGAAAAACTACAAACCAGGGCAGTTCATTTGAATCATTCTTGATTCCTGTAATTTTCATGTCATGTTTTATAGCTGTTTTTACTCATACTGATTTTAATAATCACTTTACTAAAAGTTTTGTAGCAGCTTCCCTTGGCAAACCTTGAGGCCGCGGTGAGAGCCACAGTGAGTTGTAGTTGTAGGTTGGAGCTTCGTGACACGCTGGTAGTTTATTGCAGACAAATACTCTGAGATCCGACGTGTTTTTTTTTGTGGATTTATTTCACGAACACACAGACACACAGAGCTCTCAGCAGCGCAGCAGAGACTGGACATGAAGGGACATAACAGGCTGTGGCGGGGTGTCCAAACTATGCCTCGGGGGCCAAATGCGGCCCTCAGACCAATTTTTACTGGCCCTCAGGCCTTCAGTTGAACTGGTCCAAATGATCATAATCAGTACTTTTTACGGCAAATTTGAGTAATTCTACCAATATAACCTAAATAACATGACACTGCAGTGTCATACAGACCTGATATTAATATTTCAAGCCTTATTTAAAGCATGAAGTAAAAACTATGTAAATGCACCATCTCCGTGTCGAATATTTTTCAAGATATGGCCTTCGGTGAAAAAAGTTTGGGCACCTCTGGGCTGTGATCCATCCATCCATCCATTTTCTTCCACTTTATCCGGGGCCGGGTCGCGGAGGCAGCAGTTTCAGTAGGGAGGCCCAGACTTCCCTTTCCACACACACTTCCTCCAGCTCTTCCGGAAGGATCCCAAGGCGTTCCCAGGCCAGCCGAGAGATATAGTCCCTCCAGCGTGTCCTGGGTCTTCCCCGGGGCCTCCTCCCGGTAGGACGTGCCTGGAAACACCTCCCTAGGGAGGCGTCCAGGGGGCATCCGGGAATAGATGCCCGAGCCACCTCAACTGGCTCCTCTCGACGTGAAGGAGCAGCGCCTCTACTCCGAGCTCCTCCCGTGTGACTGAGCTCCTCACCTTATCTCTAAGGGAGCGCCCAGCCACTCTGCGGAGGAAGCTCATTTCGACCGCTTGTATCCGCGATCTTGTCCTTTCGGTCATTACCCAAAGCTCATGACCATAGGTGAGGGTAGGAACGTAGATTGACCGGTAAATCGAGAGCTTTGCCTTTCGACTTAGCTCCTTCTTTACCACAACGGTCCGATACAGCGACCGCATCACTGCAGACGCTGCACCGATCCGCCTGTCAATCTCACGCTCCATCCTTCCCTCACTCGTGAACAAGACCCCGAGATACTTAAACTCCTCCACTTGAGGCAAGGACTCTCCACCCACCTGAAGAGCAAACCACCTTTTTTCGGTTGAGGACCATGGCCTCGGATTTGGAGGTGCTGATTTTCATCCCAGCCGCTTCACACTCGGCTGCAAACCGCCCCAGTGCCTGTTGCAGGTCCTGGTTCGATGAAGCCATCAGGACAACATCATCTGCAAACAGCAGAGATGAGATCCTGTGGTTCCCGAACCAGACCCCCTCCGGCCCCTGACTGCGCCTAGAAATTCTGTCCATAAATACAATGAACAGAAACGGTGACAAAGGGCAGCCCTGGCGGAGTCCAACATGCACTGGGAACAAGTCTGACTTACTGCCGCCAATGCGAACACAGCTCCTGCTCCGGTCATACAGGGACCGGACAGCCCTTAGCAAAGGGCCCCGGACCCCATATTCCCAGAGCACCCCCCAAAGGACACTACGAGGGACACGGTCGAATGCCTTTTCCAGGTCCACAAAACACATGTGGACTGGTTGGGCAAACCCCCATGAACCCTCGAGCACCCGATGGAGAGTATAGAGCTGGTCCAGTGTTCCGCGACCGGGACGAAAACCACACTGCTCCTCCTGGATCCGAGGTTCGACTATCGGTCGGATTCTCCTCTCCAGTACCCTGGAATAGACCTTACCGGGAAGCTGAGGAGTGTGATTCCCCTATAGTTGGAACACACCCTCCGGTCCCCCTTCTTAAACAGAGGGACCACCACCCCGGTCTGCCATTCCACAGGTACTGTCCCCGACTGCCACGCGATGTTGCAAAGGCGTGTCAACCAAGACAGCCCCACAACATCCAGAGATTTAAGATACTCAGGACGGATCTCATCCACCCCCGAGCCTTGCCACCGAGGAGCTTGCTAACCACCTCAGTGACTTCAGCTAGGGTAATAAATGAGTCCGCCTCCGAGTCCTCAAACTCTGCTTCCTCCTCGGAAGACGTGACAGTGGGATTGAGGAGATCCTCAAAGTATTCCTTCCACCGCCCGACAATATCCCCAGTCGAGGTCAGCAGCTCTCCACCCGCACTGTAAACAGTATTGGTGAAGCACTGCTTCCCCCTCCTGAGGCGTCGGACGGTTTGCCAGAATTTCTCTTCGAGGCCGACCGATAGTCCTCCTCCATGGCCTCCCCGAACTCCTCCCAACCCCGAGTTTTTACCTCTGCGACTGCACGGGCCGCTGCACGCTTAGCCTGACGGTACCTGTCGGCTGCTTCAGGAGTCCCACAAGCCAGCAGGGCCTGATAGGACTCCTTCTTCAGCCTGACGGCATCCCTTACTTCCGGCGTCCACCACCGGGTTCGGGGATTGCCACCGCGACAGGCACCAGAGACCTTGCGCCCGCAGCTACGCGCAGCCGCATCGACAATAGAGGTGGAGAACATGGCCCACTCGGACTCTATGTCTCCAACCTCCCCCGGGATATGGGAGAAGCTCTCCCGAGAGGTGTGAGTTGAAGACCCTGCTGACAGAGGGTTCCACCAGACGTTCCCAACAGACCCTCACAATGCGCTTGGGTCTGCCAGGTCTGTCCAGCTTCGTCCCCTGCCAGCGGATCCAACTCACAACCAGGTGGTGATCGGTTGACAGCTCTGCCCCTCTCTTCACCCGAGTGTCCAAAAACACACGGACGAAGGTCAGATGACACGACAACAAAGTCGATCATCGACCTCCGACCTAGGGTGTCCTGGTGCCATGTGCACTGATGGACACCCTTGTGTTCGAACAAGGTGTTCGTTATGGACAAACTGTGACTAGCACAGAAGTCCAATAACAGAACACCGCTCGGGTTCAGATCGGGGAGGCCGTTCTTCCCGATCACGCCCCTCCAGGTGTCACTGGCGTTACCCACGTGGGCGTTGAAGTCCCCCAGGAGAACAACGGAGTCCCCGGTGGGTGCACTGTCTAGTACCCCTCCCAGGGACTCCAAGAAGGCTGGGTACTCTGCACTGCTGTTCGGCCCATAGGCCGAAACAACAGTGAGAGACCTGTCCCCGACCCGAAGGCGCAGGGACGCCACCCTCACCGGGGTGAACCGGGGTGAACTCCAACACGTGACGGCTGAGCTGTGAGGCAATGAGCAAGCCCACACCAGCTCGCCGCCTCTCCCCATGGGCAACGCCAGAGAAGTGGAGGGTCCAACCCCTCTCAAGGAGTTGGGTACCAGAGCCCAAGCTGTGCGTGGAGGTGAGCCCGACTATATCTAGCCGGTACCTCTCAACCTCCTGCACAAGCTCAGGCTCCTTCCCCCCCTAGCGAGGTGACATGACATTCCACGTCGCTACAGCCAGATGCTGTGTCGTGGACCGGGTCGTCGAGACACCCGTCCTCGACCGCTGCCCAGTCCTCTACGCACCCGACCCCTATGAGACCCTCTGCAGGTGGTGAGCCCACAGGAGGGCGACCCCACGTCGTCTTTTCGGGCTGGGCCCGGCCGGGCCCCGTGGGCAAAGGCCCGGCCACCAGGCGCTCGCATTCGAGCCCCAACCCCAGGCCTGGCTCCAGGGTGGGGCCCCGGCTGCGCCATACCGGGCGGACGTCACGATCCTTGTTGTATTTAATTTCATAGGGGTATTGGGAACTGCTCTTTGTCTGACCCCGTCACCTAGGACCTGTTTGCCATGGGAGACCCTACCAGGGGCATAATGCCCCAGGCAACATAGCTCCTAGGATCATTCGGGTACACAAACTCCCCCACCACGATAAGGTGGCAGTTCAAGGGGGAGATATGGGCTGTGATATTATAAGTAAATGAAGATAAAACTGATCAACAAAAATTACGGGTAACCAGCCCTGACTCTAAACACCCTGTGCTCCAGGTGAGTGCCTCCTTTTCACACATACACACACACGGACCTGCCTATGTGAGCTCCGCCCCCTCGGTGCTCAACCAATCAAAGCACATACGCAGTAACACACAGCACACCTCCCTACCTGTCTCCTACAAGTATAGAATAAGTTTGAAGCCTCTTTATAGCACCAAACTGAAGCAAACCAACATAAAAAACACTTTTATGGACTATACATGTTTTTATTCTTTATATTTTTTCAGATGCATTTATGTTGCTCTATCAGTAGTCATCGTAGCCATACTGTTGCAGTTATTTTTATTTTTTTTAACTAAACTGCATTAGTTTTTACATGTAGTGGCCCTGTCATTGAAATATAGAAAGAAACTAATATTATTTTTTGTATAGATTTTTGCAAAAGCCAAGTAAATTTTTTATAACGACAATAAACTAAACCGCTCCATGTATCAAGTTCTTTCTTATTTGTGTGACACCTAAATGTCCATCTCGTCTTCATTCCTCACATTTCTCTCTTACCACAGTCGTTGACTCTTTCTACAGGTTTGTGCTTGTGGTTTTAGGATATTTCACCCTCTTTCTCTCCACTGCCATTCTCCGTAGTAATATTTTATCCCTCATTCCTGTTCCCCCCATCCTCTCCTCCTCCCGCTGTCTTCTGACCATCATTTCCTCGCTGTCAGATGTTTACGGCGATTTACAGCTTGTGTGGCGGACATGTTTGGAGCCTCTCTCGAGTTTGAGGTTCAGATAATACCAGCTCTGTAACTGTGGTGAGATTTAGTGTTGTTAAGATAGCGATTCAGTGGCCTTTTTAACAGACTGCAGAGCGATTTGTCAACATTTAAGACTTGGGACAGGAAGATTGTGGTGTAAACAGGATGTGACAAAGAAGGTGTAGCTGGATTTTAAAGCGAAACCACAAAAATGTTACTTATTTTGGATTATCGATGGATTACAGTTTGAATTATACCAATTTTGTCTTATGGGAGACATTTATAATCATACAGTTGTGTTTCTATGGGGAATATATTCCAAGAGAACTTCAAATCGTGCCATTTGTTACAGTTCATGTCTTAGTTATAAAAAATAGACTTAGACAAACTTTACTGGTTAATAACAAAGTCAAAATTCCAGCCCTGGAGTAGCCTAGAACCCTTTTCTTATTTGGAAAATTATGAGCATTGCAGTAAATTACTGCTATAAATTCACTGAACACAGAAATATCCACTTTTTCAATTTTAACCCTTTATTCCCTAATTTAGGATGACCCATTAGGCTCGCTAATTTATAAAAAAAATATATATATATATATAAAACGTACTTTTAGACATTCTGCAAGTTATTACTAAAAAGATTAACAAAAAACCCCACAATTTTACCAACCACTGGTTTGCTGAGAAGACGATTTTGTTTGAGTAGTTTTCCAGCTCAACAAAACAGCATGTGGTCGGCCATCTTGTCACTACCACTCTGGTTCATTTTAGTTCAATATTCATCCACTAGGTGTCTCTATGCAGGGGCCAAAAGTGGCACTTTGGGCTTTTGAAGTTAAATTTGACTTTTTTTTTTTTGTTTTGTTCGTTTGTTTGTTCATTTTGGGTAGCAGCAATTAACTGCGGCCAAATTTGACCCTGCGGGTTCCCCAGCTCTATTATGAGGTATATGTAATGTTAGTAAGATATCCCTTAGGCCAATTGATTGAATTCACTTTTAAAGAGCATATATTTTGCTATTTTCTGTGTAATAAAGTTGTTTCCTTGTCACACACAGACCTGGAGTTGTGTTTGGTTTCATTCACATGTTTAACACACAAACCCTGCAGATTTAGGCTGACTCTATTTCTATCTAACACTCTATTCTACCATCCACCTGGTGATGTCATGTGGTGATACAGGAAGTGCACCTTCACTAGAATCATGTGGATGATTCTGTGAGGTGGAACTGAGCATTTTGAGCTTTGGAGATGTAACAGACTAATAATAAACTGTTACTCAAACATGTGTGAATGAAACAAAACACAGGTCCAGGTCCGTTTTCGAGGAGGGAACAGAGTTATATTATCGTTTAAAGCTCACAACAATCACTTTTAGATAATATAGGAGCATTAAGTATTTCT
Source organism: Periophthalmus modestus (assembly GCA_019594935.1). NCBI lineage: Eukaryota > Metazoa > Chordata > Actinopteri > Gobiiformes > Gobiidae > Periophthalmus > Periophthalmus modestus. Next base: position 2,736,135 of record JAIEZT010000084.1, on the reverse strand, counting down.
CCTTTTGTTGAGTTGAAAAGCTCTTCTTACAGAGTGGTATTGATAAGTGAGCTGTTCTTACTGTCTAAAAGTCTCTGTAGCAGAGGATGGTTTCGATCCATCGACCTCTGGGTTATGGGCCCAGCACGCTTCCGCTGCGCCACTCTGCTGCCTGTGTGACGCAGAGTGTGGTGAGTCACTTCTCTGACAACAGAAGCATTCTCTGGTCGTGGAGTGTCTAATGGCTGAGTCTTACACAGTGGGGCTGTACAAGGCAAAGAAATGACATGAACTCAGATTTTAGATATATTTAAAGCCGATCTTTTACACAAAAATTGACTTTTCAGAGTTTTTGAACATGGTATAGTTGTTTCCCCCCTTATAAGTACATAGCAGACACGAGCACTATAGGTCTTCTTTGAGAATTGTATTGCTTTGGCTTGATATTTTTACTTTTACTTACATTTTTTGCACATTGACAGATAATTTAGCTTCACTCTCTATCACTGGAAATGCCTTTTTTATTACTATTGTACTATTGTTGTACATTGTTGTAGATTTAGCAAAACACATACATGAGACTTAAAAGGTAGTGGTCACAGAGGCAGAGATACATAGAGTAATTTGGCCATTTATATTATTACAGTATGCCATCACAATCCCTTTCCTTTAGGCCTATAACAATATTACGTGGGTTATTCCTCCACTTATGGCACTTACAGCACATTTTCTCCCTGAATACAATAGACAGCATCCCATCTGCCTCCTAATTGTCTCTCATTCTTTCTTTCCTCAAGCTAAACAGCCCATATGTCCTCTTAATCGTCCTCTGTCACCTCTATCATATACTTTTATATTATCATCCCCCCACGTTTTACTGCTAATAACTGCCTCCAGCTACAGCCATTATAATATGTCAGTTTTGACTCTGCTGGTATGGAGACGTGGATATAGGGCATCTTTTTCATATACTGTGGTAATAGCCTTTCTCCATTAAGAATATGAGAAGTTTGGGGGGGATGAAATAAAATCATAGAGATAAACCACGGCTGAAATGGGCTTAGACACGTTTTGGAACTTTTATGACACATTATAGACACAAACTAATTACTTAAGTGTTGTATTCTGTTATTTATTTATGGTAGTTCATATTTTTTTAACAATATTGTACTTTTAGAATAATTTTCGAGGGATAATTCTTCTTTATGGTTTGGTTTCAGTATTATTGTTTATCATCTATGTTTACTTAGGCGTGGTATTTTGATTAAGTCCGTTAGTATTTAGTCCAAAAATGTGATTTCAGAGGTCAGTGCCAGCCCCAGTGGCCTAATGGATAAGGCACTGGCCTCCTAAGCCAGGGATTGTGGGTTCAAGTCCCATCTGGGGTGAACAAACCTACATTTTCAAAGTATTTGGTCAACCAGCATCAATAACCCAAACTATTGCTTGACTATATTCCTTTCATTGGTTCTGCAGTGGAGTTACTGTCCGCAGAGTGTTCCAGTTGATCTGCAGTTGTAACCTTGCCTGAGCGCTGTTTTTGTGTCCCCAGGCAGGCAACAACTTCAGTTAATTTAATATAGAAGGACAAAAAAAAAAAAAAAATTGGGGAAAAATAATCTTTGTGATTTTGATGAACAGTACCATTGTATTTTACCAGTTACCTCAAACCACTGCTCATCTCCAGGTACAATATTTGAGGGGAAAAAAAACAAAAACGACTTTAACTTTAACTTTAAAAATCCCTCAATCAATGTCTGTAGTGCTCTGAAATCCTATGATAATAATACTTTTTTGTGCCTCTAACTCGTTCAGAATGCAGCTTCTCTGGCTGTCTGTGCATTTTAGTATTGATTTTAAGATTTTACTGATCACTTTTAAAGCTTTTTCAGGTCTTGCACCAAGTTACTTTTCAGAATCCCCTACGAGCCCTCCTACAGCCTTAGATCCTCAAGCAGGGCAGGTCCTTGTTAGCTGTTCCCCCACAGCATTAGATCCTCAGTCTGGTCTTTGTTAGCTCTTCTCCTCCATCCTTAGATCCCCAGGAAGGTCCCTGTTAGCTGTTCTGTTGCAGCTTTAGATCTTCGGGCAGGTCTCTGTTAGCTATTCTCCCGCAGCCTCAGATTCTCAGGCAGGTCCTTGTTAGCTGTTCTTTTAATTTTTTCTTTCTTTTTATTTGCAAAGAACAAATATTATACACAAATATATATACACATTTCTTCCAGTTCAAATATAATATATTTCCCTTTTACACAAAGACTTTTCCATTTCTGCTCACACATGAAACAAGCATTATTACTTCAAGTCCCCTAAAAGTAAGTTTCATCACTATAGCATAGTCCCATTTTGGTATATAAAAAAATAAATAAATTAAAAACTAACCTATTTACAGGAACAGGGGAGTTTGCAGGGTAAAATGCATTCAAAAAGTGTATATGCAGTGTACAATAAAATAAAATAATTCTACACAAGAAATGGAGAAGTCACAAAAATCTTATCTTTTGCTAAGTTGCTAACCACTCTCACTCAATTGGCCCAACTGTTGAACTTTTTCTTTCAAATTTGTCTATCTCCGGACATCTCCTCTCTCTCTTCACCTCCTCTCTCACCATGATGGATGTTGTGCTCTTTACGTCGCCTTCAAACTCTGATTTATCTTCTTTAATCCACAAAGGAGCCTTTTCAGAGCCACTCTTCTCAAAGCGTGTGTTGATGGGGTGCAAAAAACCATTTATCAGAATACAGTGACACTTCCGCCATCGCGCAGATTATAAATGGTTTTAGATTGACTCTGACCCTTTATTTGTCCATTATCTGGGGGCTCAAAAGGGCAGAGAGGCAGAGGATGGAGAGCTGGGGTGAAAGATGGTGATGTGAAAAGTTCTGTACAGGAGCCAGAGCGACCTGCTGCTTCTCCGAAAGCCTCAGATCCATCAAATGATAAAGGTTTGCTGACAGAAGTGATGGATGGGGGAGATGTATAGAAATGTTGTGTTTAGAAAGAAGAGGGATAGTGCTAAAGGAGTAGAGCAGGGTTTAAAACTGTTGTAAATGTCAGCTTTGGGGAAGCTGATAAGTTGTTTTTAGCAAAAACTAAAATAGCTATGATTAAAAATGAATGTTTGCCAGATAAATGGGCTGAGGAGACAATAATGCAGGTTTATTTATGTTGAAACGTCTTAATCTAGATACAGTGCAGTGGCCGAGGCTTTCGAAGTGCCAGAGTCAGGACTTGAACCAGCAACCACGATTCAAATGCATCATTGCACAAAAAGTTATGAAGTGTCGGAGATGTTGGTTTCGCCGCTCACACAGATTAAACTCAAGTCAGCATTGAAGAACACGGCATGCTGGGTATTCAAATTTGTAACAAGGAAGAGGATGTACAGAGGAGGAAATGCAATGTCTTATCCAATGCACCAACAGCACAAGTGTCCATGGATAAGTCGATTGTCTTTATACAAATTCCAATCACAAAGCGAAAGTAAAGGAACAAATCATTAGTTTTGACACATAAAAACATTGTGCATCAACAGACCAGTTTTCTTAGATAGAAGTTTCCTGGTCCCGGCGATCATTGCAGGATAGGGACGCCTGGACAAAGTTTTATCTAGTTTTATCTTTCCAATTTTTTGACATATTGATTAGTAAAAACTTTTTGAGCAGCAGACTGGGGTCCTGAGGAGCTCTCACATCTGTGTTGGTACATTCGGAGTGACTGTTAAGTTTCTCCAGTGTAACGCTCACTGCACTCTTCACTGAATGGAATAGATCACATTACTTTGTTTGTGGCTCTGGGTTTTGTCCTTTGGGTGAACCAGTTTTTGTCTTAAAGTGTTTGTAGGTTTGAAATAGACCAGAATCTCATACTGTCTGAAAATTGTCTGAAGTTTAAGGAATAGTTACACCTTTCCTTCTAGGTTCAGATTCGTAGGTGTTAATAAGTGATCTTTCCTCGCTGCCTGAAAAGTGTCCCTATCAGAGGATTTTTTTTGATCCATTGACCTGGGCCCATCACATTTCCACTGCTCTGTACTGCTGACTGTGGGAGGAAGAGTATGTTGAGTTACAGCTAAATACTATTGTCACAGTACTAGAGAATGGGAAATTGAACATGGTCTGCCAATCTCCTTGTCACTACAGAGTTGCAAATAGCAGAGAAAGTAAAAATAGTAAAAATGAATTTCAAATGATGAAAATGTAAAATTAAAACTGAATGTAAAACTAAGCTCTATAGAGTCAAAAATACTGTTCAATCGGTTTGGAAACGCTTTGAAAGCACATTTCAGCCTTGCTCACTACTCTACTCCTGTCTATCTTGTTTTTGTCTTTATTGTCCTGTGGTAGCTTTTATAATCTACCTTTCAAATTAGCACTTTTTTCCTTGAGTGTCCTCTGCAGTCACTACCTGTATTTCCCATGATGCTTTGGGGCTGTCTGTGTCCGTGTTCCTGTCTGGGCTCTTGTCTCCAGAGGCTTCTCTAATGTCTATTCACCACAAACACCACATGCACTCCCCCTGAGGCTAGCACTGTCTCGCCCAAGTCTGTGCCATTGTTGTTTTTCATGTTTGTTCAATGCAGACTGTCCATATTTTATTAACACCTACTGTACATCTGCTCCGAACAACAACTCATGCACAGTGAACTTTTTCACTGGTCCAAGCATGCAGGACAGGTTTACTTATAAAGCAAAATTAGTTCACTAATTTAAGAAAGATAATAAAATCCCATTAGAAACAAATGAAAACGTAAATAGTCATAATTAAATATACCAGAGAAGAGTGCAGAATAAAAACCTTTGAGTCATATGCACAGCTAAACAGAACCATTTTGAGCCTGGATTTAAACATCACCAGAGCAGAGGCCTGTCTCACATCCTCAGGAAGACTGTTCTCGATTTCAGTTGCATAAAACTGAAACGCTGACTCCCCATGTTTAGTCCTGACTCTGGGACCAGCAGGAGGCCGGTCCCAGAGTGTGAGATGGTCCATATGGTCCTAACATGTCGGAGATGTACTTTGGTGCTGGTCCATGGAGAGACTCGGTCACAAGCAGAGCTGCTACTAATTCTATTGTGCTCTAATGTCAGTGCAGAGATGTTGATAGAAAACCACTTCACAGTAAGTACAATATTGACATATAGAACTGAAAAACTCAATGGTTCGACCTTCTTCCTATGAATATTACTTATACAACTTTGACCAATCCAAAAGAACTTGGATCTAGTTCCACAACTTTGGTTAGTCTTTAAACAGAAGGAGATTAAATAGCAGAAAAGGTACAATATTTTTCATAAAATTGAAATGCATTCACTTTATACTTGGTGCTAAGCTTATGCCACAGCTGCCCTGGGACAGGCTGATGCAGCAAGGCTGCCAGTCTGTGCCACCAAATGTTCCCACCCACATTCATGCCAGGGCAAGGTTTATGGGATGTCTTGCCAAAGGACACAACAAGACGATAGGCACTTGGCTTGATTACACTGAAGTCACAAATTGAATAGATGCAATTAGCAAATTCTAAAGACTGCAGTTTATGAAATACCAAAATTTCCTTCATAATTTCTTATTCTGCATTAAAAATGACTCAGTATTTTAGATCTGTACCAACTCGCTCTAAAATGTGATTCTTGTAACAGTTTGTCAGTTCATTTTTCAATCTTTTTGTCAGTTCTCCTACACACTTTTAAATTGTTAACTTTGAACAGAATCCCATTATTAAAACATAAATCGCAGTCACATTGTATTTTACTATAGTCGCATCATTTATATAACTTATAATATACTTAATTGCTTCTCTGTGTTGTCTCATTTTATGCTTTCCTGCCTTATATGCCCCTGTTTTACCTGCTCCACAGAAGCTCCCACACTCTCGTCGCTATCAGTTAAAGTTAGATAAATGTTTTTGTTCTCTTCTCTTTCCCTGATAACAACATTAAACCATCCACAGCCCCATAATAACTCTCACACGGCTCGGAGCTGCGCCGAACTTACTGTGATTTAGTGAAGTCGGAGTGCAGCGGTAAATACAAGAGACAGCCCCTTCAAAGTCTGGAGGAGGCTTCTATTTTTGAGGTTTGGATTTCTGAGCTTGTGCTGCAAAGTGCAAGACAAGAATCAGGTTTCAAACACAGACAGAGTAGTTCCCCGAGGAGTGAGAAAGTTTGAGAGTTTGCACCAACTTTTGCAGAATAGTTATGAAATCTGTACCTGCTGTGGCCTCATTCAGCTCAGAGGAGTTGCATTTTACACTTTCTCACCAAGTGCTACATTGATGTTGTGTCCTTAGGCAAGACACTTCACCTCTCTTTGATTGAGCATTGATGGATTTTTTTTTTTTTGACCATAGTAGTTGAGTTTCACTTCTTTCTTTTTTTTTGATAAATCACTACCAAACTTATGGTAAGGCAGTCTATCTACAGGCAGCAGTGTGAATAAACCATGGAAAAAACAAGTGATCAGAACGCCGTTGTAATGAACACATTTTGACAGAAGAAATGCTTAGAACAAGTCTGACGCTGATTTAAGAACTTAGAAAGTGACGTAATAATCCAGAGAAAATATTAGTCCGTCTACATCTCCAAAGCTCAAAATGCTCTGGTCCCCCTTGTGATGTCATGAAGTAGTAGTAGGTTTTAAGTTAACAACCACCTTTAGTTCAGTAGAGATTGCCAATGGCTAAAATCATCCAAATGATTCTAGTGAAGGTGTGTGGAGATTAAAAACACAGTGGAGCGCTTCCTGTATTACCACATGATGACATCACAAGGTGGAACAGAGTGTGTTTTTTTCCAGCCTAAATCTGCAGGGTTTGTGTGTTAAACATGTGTGAATGAAATAAAAAAAAACACAACTCCAGGTCTGTTTGTGATGAGGAAAGAACATCAGAACATTGGTCAGAAAATATTGTAATACTGGCCCTTTAAGCTGCACAAAAACTGGAATTTTGCATAAAAACGTGTCCTTTAATTGCCAAAAACTATTAAATCATGTATTTTCACTCTTTGACACTACAAATCGCTCGCACAACACATTCATATGGTAGAATAAAGACTCTTGCTAAGGACACAATATGTGCAATTGTCAGAAATGGCAATAAAACCACGAACCTTCCTGTTACAAGTCGACTCTACCTCCTGGGGCACTGTTCTCTGTACATGTTCTCACCAGTAATGACAACTTAGATATTGTTTAACCCTGTGGTAGGTCAAATAGTGCCCAATTGTACACTTTAACAGCAATATTACGTTTGTAGATTTGGGTAAATCTATGTGTTTATGTGTCTGCTTCTTTAGTTCATTTCTCATTATAACCTCAAACTCCTCAAACCGCACACTTCCATCTGTCATCTGATATTTTCCACCTACATCTCTTTCCCTTTTCCATTAAATACATTAGGAGATTCCGTGTGAAGGCTTAGCACAAATACTGCATATATCTCCATGCGTATAAAGTTATTCGGGGGTAATGTATGTGTGACTGCAGACAGGAGCGAGGCTGATAACGTCCATGATGTATGTGCACAGGCTGATACAGATAAGACTTATGTGGGATAATATATACACGGATATTATGGGACGCAGCAAAATGACTCCACTGTCTGATTTATTGGATTTACTGATGCAGAATGGACAGTTAGGGTTGTTCATCAAAGTATATAAATTACACTTTATGTTTTATATCTCGAAATATGTGGAAAGAAACAGTAACAGCGCGATTTTTGTGTATGTGGACAAAAATAGGAAGCAGTGTGAATGAGTTTGCATGGATAATTCTGAAATAATCCATCCATTTTCTTCTACTTATCCGGTGTCGGGTCACAAGGGCAGCAGTCTAAGCATGGACTCCCAGACTTCCCTCACCCCAGACACGTCCTCCAGCACCTCCAATGGGACCCCGAGGCATTCCCAGGCCAGAGAGACATAGTCCCTCCAGCGTATCCTGGGTCTTCCCCGGGGCCTCCTCCTGGTAGGACATGCCCAGAACACCTCCCTAGGAAGGCATCCAAGAGGCATCCTGAGCAGATGCCCGGCCACCTCAGCTGCTCCTCTCAACGTGTAGGAGCAGCGGCTCTACTCCGAGCTCCTCCGGTGTGACTGAGCTCCTCACTCTGTCTCTAAGGGAGCGCCCAGCCACTCTGCAGAGGAAAGCCATTTCAGCTGCTTGTATCCGCGATGTTGTCCTTTCGGTCATTACCCAGAGCTCATGACCATAGGTGAGGGCAGGAACGTAAATTGCCCGGGAAAATCGAGAGGTTTGCCTTTCGACTCAGCGCCTTCTTTGCCACAACAGACGATACAGCAACAGCATCACTGCAGACACTGCACCGATCCAACTGTCAATCTCACGCTCCATCCATCTTTCTGAAATAATGAGGAGTCCAAAAGAGTTTATGAACTTTAAAAACATGGAAGAGCATTTCCTAAATTATGCAGACCAGTGTCTTAAAGTCACTGTACCTGATATTTTGCAGTAGGGCTGTCACGGTAAAAGAATTTCCTTTGCGGTAACGTAACATTCCTCAGCGTCGCGGTGTGTGGTGTCTGTGACGCATTTTTTACCGGGCCGCACAAAAACAATAAATAATTTATCAGCGACGCATCTTCTCTATGCAACTTTGGCCCGTCCCTCATGACTCGCTAATAAGCTCGTCTGTAGATATATAATGAAAATCCTCACAGTAAATCTCCACATAAATCCATTTGATATAACGGTGAGTTTATTATATCTGTGCTAGATCTGCTCTTGTCTCCACGATGACGTATCACGTATAACATCAGACACGTCGCCTACATCCATGCCCCAGTGGCCTAATGGATAAGGCACTGGCCTCCTAAGCCAGGGATTGTGGGTTCGAGTCCCATCTGGGGTGGCCCCTTCTCTTATTAGTGAGGCATAAACACTCAGATGCTTCCATGCCCCAGTGGCCTCATGGATAAGCCAAAAACAAAAGTCTGTGGAGAAAAGGCCAAACTGAGGAGCCAGAAGAGGAGACTATGACCTCCAAGAATCAATTTAACAGACAACACCAGGAGAACTGCTTAAAATCTGGGTTTGTCTCACAGGTGAGTCTCACGAGTCGGCTCTGTGGAATATGAGGGAAAAGAGAACGAGGCAATGAAACCTTCAAAACTGCTTTGGCTCATGGAGACTAAGACCTGGATTAAAAGAAGACTTTAGAGTTTTTAAAGAAACAAACGTGAACAAGAAGGAAAGAAGAAACAAGAGCAGGTCCCACTGATTCAGTGGGACAGTGAGCTGGATTTTTTATGCACTTAACTTATCTTTGCCATATTTATCTGCCACGTGAAGATGAAAACCTAAATTATTCTGGTCCGTGGTGTTAAAAAGGTTGCAGACTCCTGGTGTAGAACATAGGCCCATTTTAAAACATGTAAATTTTGGTTGTACTTAAAAATTAACTAAATAAAACAACAGCCGGGCACGAGTGGCTCTGTTAATACAAGATTTTTACTCTGTTTGACCCAGAGAAAAGCAGGAAGTTGAAGTGATGCTGCTGGATTGAGATTAAGGAAACTGTGCACCTACAACAATTTTACACATTTCCCATGTTTTTATAAACATGTTTTTTGTCATTATCAAAGTTGATGTTTATATCAATAATCAGTTAGTTGCAATAAATTGATTCACTTGTTTCAGTCGTACTATTGGATATTGACTTTTGAAACGTGAATGAAATAATACACACTGTAGTATTTGTTAAAAAAAATATATAAATGTACTCTTGCCAGACTACTGCATAATATTACTCTGTTCACCTTTTCTTTTTCTTTTTTTAATAGCTGCTTATTTCTTTTTAAATCATTCTTATACGTCCTCCTGTGTTGATTCTTTATATAGGTTGGACTAAATGAAATATAAAACTCACATTCCTCATAGTCCAGGTCCCACTGAGCAGGACCAGCAGGATCTGAGGGAAGTGATCTGCTTCTCCGTGTGGCTCCGAAACTTTATTATTCATTATGACAAAACAGATAATTGGAAGTATGTGAGTGTTTATGCCTCACTAATAAGAAAAGGGACCACCCCAGATGGGACTCGAACCCACAATCCCTGGCTTAGGAGGCCAGTGCCTTATCCATTAGGCCACTGGGGCATGGATGTAAGCCTGTCTGTGGACAAAACATACCAGTGAACAATAGAGAATTCAGCCCCAGGAGAGCTCAGCGGTGTCACGGTAGTACAATGTCAATACTAAGGAGTAGCCTCAAATGCTCCATAATGATTCCAATACCACGATGATAACGCAAAACACTCTTCATTAAGACAATAGAATGTCATTTTCAACATTACATTTTTATGTTCCCATGTGGCCTTATATCTGTGTAATTCCTCAGTCGTCCAGTAGGTTCACAGTGGTCCGTGGACGTATACTACGACATCTATGTGTCTTATGCTTGTTCTGATACAGTTCGAGATCGTTCAAGAAAGGTTCATTTCTGTCCTATGGATGTGGCTTTTTTAGTATCCATATCAGCTGATTGTCAATACAAAAACTAACTAGAGCTCAGTACTCTCTTATTAGCATTAGAATAGCGTCCTTGGGCAGGACACTTTCCCCATCAAGCTCAAAATCCGTGAAGTAGCTTTATTTTTTACAATTATTCTATATGTTTTGCAGCTGCAGAACCCCTCAGCGCACACTTTATACACTTTTCTCAGACAGGCATTAACACAGTCTCTCTTGTTTAAACACTCTCAAAGTTCAAACCCTTGTAGATTTAAAAAGCGCAGTATTATAGAACGAAACCAAATACTATACTGTACTGTCAATAAAAATGATACTTTTAGAAATACTGTAACAAATGTAATTTTAATGATCAACCTACGGGGTTGGACACATAAGAAATGATTAAGTGACTCAGGCGTATTTCACAGTTCCTTTGACCCCACCGCTTCCTCTGACCCTGCCTCTTCCTCTGACCCCACCGCTTCCTCTGACCCCGCCTGTTCCTCTGACCCCGCCTCTTCCTGTGCCCCGCCTCTTCCTCTGACCCTGCCTCTTCCTGTGACCGCGCCTCTGACTCCTGGCATTGCTGTAATGTCCCGTAATGTTCTTTTTCCTGTGTCACTGATCCTCAAAGCTGAAGCAGACTCCATCCTCACAATGGCCTTGCTGCAGTTACAATCCTTTTTTCATCCTTGTTAAAACGTTTCGCTGCTATCGTCCTCATGTTATTTTCCTCCTTCTTTATGTGACGAACTGAAGATTCATTTAGTCTGTAATTTTATCCCCTACAGCCGTGTAACTTTTCCCTTCCCTCAGCATGCAAACATACAGCACTTCAGAGTCACACTGCGATCCAGCATTTATGTAAATTTGTCTGAACACATTCTGTACTGTACAGGAGACACGGAGGAGACTGATGGACAATGGTGTACAGTCCCTCAGCCAATCAGGACACAGAACACAATAGTCTACAGTCCCTCAGCCAATCAGGACACAGAACACAATGGTCTACAGCCCCTTAGCCAATCAGGACGCAGAACACAATGGTCTACAGCCCCTTAGCCAATCAGGACGCAGAACACAATGGTCTACAGCCCCTTAGCCAATCAGGACGCAGAACACAATGGTCTACAGTCCCCTCAGCCAATCAGGACGCAGAACACAATGGTCTACAGCCCCTTAGCCAATCAGGACGCAGAACACAATGGTCTACAGTCCCTTAGCCAAACCGGACGCAGAACACAATGGTCTACAGTCCCTCAGCCAATCAGGACGCAGAACACAATGGTCTACAGTCCCTTAGCCAATCAGGACGCAGAACACAATGGTCTACAGTCCCTCAGCCAATCAGGACGCAGAGCACAATGGTTTACAGTCTCTCAGCCAATCAGGACGAAGAACAAGTTACAGGTCAGGTTTGCGGAGAGGGGACCCTGCATGTTTTTTATCAACATAATTTTGAGCAATAAAACACCTACAATTGATTCAATGCAAGATAGACATGTTTATTGGTTTACTATGGAACAGGCAACGCAATAACATCTCCATAGTGACTGGGTGATGGGTTAATCAGCACTTGTTCACAGAAATTCAAACTCTGACATAACATCTGTTCAAAATTACCCTTCTGGTTTGGAAGAATAACAGGGCTATAATAATATGAGCTCCCAAAATCACAAGTTAGCTTCAGCGTGTCACTCAGATACTCCAAACTTGCGCCATTCTCTGCTCTCTATTGTCTATAACTGTCTGCTCTGCATAGTCTTCTGGCTCACAGAAGATTCAAACTTATGGTCCCAGATTGCGCCCTGCTCCTCGCCTGTCACTCAAACATATTTATACACTCTCAGATAAAGCCGTCATCTGTCACTTTTCTGTTCTGACTCAGAGGGTTTGGAGAGAGAGGTGGGAGCGTGTTGTTATCAGCTCAAACAGCAGCAGAATACAAGACTGACTCAAGCTGTGCTAATCTATAAATAAAGAAACGTGTCTGCAGCGATTCGTCTATTAGATGAACTTTATATCACACAAAGCGGGTAAAAAAGAGGAGTTTGTTTTGACTTGATCGTGGATAAAAAAGATTTTCAGAATATAGCAGGTACAGGTGGGCGGTAGGTTTATTCAAGTTAAAATCAAAATTTGTTTTGAAGGTATGCAAAATTAGAAGATGTATGTCTTGCCTATTATTTGCGATTTGGGATCCATAATAAACACTTCTGCAATACTTTCCGAAGATGTGAGTCAAATGGGCGTGACTGACAGATGGATTAGCTCATCTGGAACACGCGTGCTCCGATTAAGAAAATAAATATCACAGGGAGCTGCAAAACATTGTAGATTTCTGTGGAATCAATGAGCAAAGCACTAAACTCTGTTAATCTGAGGTGAGATAAATCCAGTTTTATTTGTAAATCACAGGTGACCAATGAGCTCCTTTGTTTCACATGTCCATCCATCCATCCATGTTCTTCCTCTTATCCGGGGCTGGGTCGTGGGGGCAGCAGTCTAAGCAGGGACTCCCAGACTTCCCTCACCCCAGACATGTCCTCCAGCTCCTTCGGCCAGCAGAGAGACATAGTCCCTCCAGAGTAGTCCCTCCCTAGTGAGGCATCCAGGAGGCATCAGGAACAGATGCCCGAGCCACCTCAGCTGCTCCTCTTGACATGGAGGAGCAGCGGCTCTACCCCAAACTCCTCCTGTGTGACTGAGCGCCTCACCCCATCTCTAAGGGAGCACCCAGCCACCCTACCCTACATTTCACATGTTATTGAAAAAAAAAAAAACAATCCGATTGCACGATCACGTTTGACCAGGTTTAAGACGTAGCGGAGGCTGTGGGGACCAGACGGAGAGTGAGAACACAGAGAGTGAGATCAGTCTGGATTTGCCAGGCAAGTTTCTAATAAGAAAAAATGTGAAAAAAGAGCAGAAAAGCAGTATGATCTTTCAAACTAAAAAATGAACTTATGTGAAAGGTGCTGTACCTGATGTTTACTGTCATTGTGATTGAGTTTATAAGCACTTTTTCAACTTTCAGAGACCAGAACAGAGTTTTGCCACGACAGTAAAGCTAACAACTAGCATGCTAACATCCTGATTATCAGACAAAAAGATGAAAAGGTTTTATGCTGAAATATATGGGAAAAATCACATAAAAGATCTCTCTCCTCTGCCCTCTTTCCCCTCTTCCCTCTCTTCTCTCTTTGTCTCCTCATTCTCTTCTCTCTCCCCTCAGTCTCTCCTTCCTCTTTTACTTCTCTCTTCCTCCTCTGCTCTTTCCCATCTTTCCTCCGTTCTCTCTTTGTCTCTTCACTCTCCTTTCTCTCTCATGAAATATCAGTCTCTCCTCACATAAAAGATCCTCTTTCTCTCTCTCTCTCTGCCCCCTCTTTCCCCTATTTCCTCTTTTCTCTCTTTGTCTCCTCAGTCTCCTCTCTCTCTCTCTCTCTCTCTCTCTCTCTCTCTCTCTCTCTCTCTCTCCTCTCTCTCTCTCTCTCTCTCTCTCTCTCCTCTCTCTCTCTCTCTCTCCCTCTCTATCCCCTCTTTCCTCTCTTCTTTCTTTGTCTTTTCATCTCTCCTCTCTCTCCCTTCAGTCTCTTCTTCCTCTATCTTCTCTCTCTCCTCTCTCTTTTCCGTCTTTCCTCTCTTCTCTCTTTGTCTCTTCATTCTCTCTCTCTCTCCCCTCAGTCTCTCCTTTTTCTCCCCCCTCTTTCTCTCTCTGCCCTCTCTTTTCCCTATTTCCTCTTTTCTCTCTTTGTCTCTTCATTCTCCTCTCTCTCTCCTCTCAGTCTCTTCTTCCTCTCTTCTTTCCCCTCTTTCTCTCTTCTCTCTCTCTCTCTGCCCTCTCTATCCCCTCTTTCCTCTCTTCTCTCTTTGTCTCTTCATTCTCCTCTCTCTCCCTTCAGTCTCTTCTTCCTCTCTTACTTCTCTCTTGCTCTCTCTCTCTCCCCTCTCTTTCCCCCCTTTCCTCTCTTCTCTCTTTGTCTCTTCACTCTCCTCTCTCTCCCCTCAGTCTCTCCTTCCTCTCTTCCTTCTCTCTCTCTCTCCCCTCTCTTTCCCCTCCTTTCCTCCCTCCTCTCTCCTCTCTTTCTTACCTCTCTCCTCCCTCCTTTCTCACACATTTATCCATAAACCCATTGTCACCTGTGACTCCTCATATCAGTGTGAGCAGCAGGTGAGTATTTGGACATATGGACCCTGCGCCTCACTGTGAGTCTGAGGTGTGTCCTTCTTCTGTCTGGGTTTGAAATGAACCTGTTCAGAGAAACGAGGACCCGGAGTGCAGGTTATTAACATACACAGCCAGACCCCGCCTCCTGCTGCTCCTCGTACCAAACATGCACCATGACAGATAAACATGAAGGAGAAGAAAGAGATTAGAGTCAGAGGAGGTGATGGATGATTAGCCGCAGGAGGAGGACAATGTCACAGATCTATTATATATGTTTAGTGTATCTCGAAAGCAGGTTCATTCAAAAGTGACTGACTCTTTTAGTATTTTTCTTATATGACAGAAGCCAACGTGAGAACTCATTTTATCTACAAACTAATCACAGAGAGAAGATGTGTTTAAAATGGTTCAAACTGAGAGTGGGAGTGTGACTTCTCTTTGAAATGATGCATGATCTAAATAAAACACTGCGCTACAACAATAATATTAATAAAAAATGTTATTGTTTTTCATGCACAAAACTCACTCGTGTTCTGTGCCGACTGTCGTGTGGGTTCAGAGTTACTCAGTGTAAGAATGCATACAAATTAGAAAGAAAAATAGATTCAATTCTTTTAAAATTTTAGATCTGGTTCCAGCCATTAAGGAACCGTTTAAAAGAGCCGACTCTTTCACAAACAATACGTCACTACAGAAGAACTTGCCATCTTGATTTTGCTCCAGCTTTTTACCCCTTACATTTAAAATACTAAAAAAGTAATACTATGGAAAGTATTGTGATACCAAACTGATACCAGTGAGTTTTTCATTAAAATCTTTGAGACTTTTTTACTAGAAATGATTTTACTTTGGCGACATTATTCCTGTACCAACCCAGCTTTAACTTATCTAACAATTTATTATATCTGCAGATAAGCTAAAATATAAAAATGTAGGTGTTTGAAAAAAAATCATAACTCTTTTGTTTCTAAATATTTTTCTTTTATATTTTCAGAGCATTTAGAATGACCCTTCTGACATTAATATGAGCAAATACAGCACCAAGGAACGAACCCTCATTGTACAGTGGTACTTTGACTTACAAGACAGGGGGCAGTATGTGATCTCCACAGACCTGACTAGTCCCGATTTGTTCCTGTGGGTCTATCTTAAAGAAAAGGTGTTTGTGAATAAACCTCAGACAATAAACCACTTCAAACGTAACATCAAGGATCAAATAAGAGCCATAAGCCCGGAAATACTTTAAATGTTATGCAAACCAAAATGGTGGACACTTAAAAAAAAACATTATCTTAAAAAATTAGGTCATTTTACTTCCTCTAGTTTAAGTAGTGATAAGTTCAAATGTAAGTGAACAATTATAACTGTATATATTGCCAAAAATCTGGGAAGGTTCAGTTTACCCACTGCTAAAATTTGGTGAGTATAACTTAAGAATAATAGGAGCTACTGAAGATTTAAAAGTGTCAGTGACTTTTGGGCCACCCTGTATTACTTAAAAATACCTTGAAAACATGCATTCTTACTCTGCGTGTTCCCACCTCTCCATGGATCTGACTTATAACTGGCCTGGTGGTGTCATCTGCTGGTCTGAATGGAAATAGACATGTTTAATGCCGTATTGTGCAGAACATTCCAGACAAACCCCAAAAGAAAAGTTACACACTGCAGCCTTAAATAAATAATAAATGATGTTGGTTCATATTCATATATTAATTGCATGTGTGTTTTTTTGCAGAGGACATCTTTATTCTTCATGGCAAAGACAAGAAGAACCCCCTGATCTACGGCCTCTTCACCACCTCCAGGTCAGGACTTTTAAAGTTGAACTAAACGATTCTGTTCCCTCAATCCTACATTGGTCAGCGTTATCCTTAAATGTGGAAAATATAGTTGCTCTAAATCCTCATCCTCAAATATTGCACTTGCTTTGCTGTTAAACACATGAAAATAAACTCTCAAGTCCCCAAATAGTGTTTAAAGTTGGCAGTAAATATGTTCCATCCAGTGTCAGACTCCATTTACACGAGGTTTGGCCATTAAGCTGCAAAAACATCTAGAGACGTTGGCACAAAATGAGCCAGGAGGGAGTTGCCTTGGTGGTGCTTTTTGACATACTTCCAACGCAGGGCTTGTCCAAACTTTTAACACTTTTAATCTAAACTTTGGAGTTATATTCAGAGCGCTGACTCACTCCTGCCTGCTCCCATTTATCTGTTTGGGGTTGGCTTCTGTTTTTGCTTCGACTGTTTCACCTCAACAGACGGAAATAATTTGGAGATCTGCTGAAGAGACCGAGCAGTGACTGAAGCATTTTTCACATTCTTCTGTGTCATTTCCAAATAAACATGGTACAAAGCCCAGGTGGTATAATACTTACATTTATGAGATTGTACTCCTCAGTGTAGTTTTTGGACACTGTTTTTTACTCCTACTTGAGTAATACTATTTGAAGTAACAGTACTCTTACTTGAGTAAATGTTTAGATTACTCTTCCCACTGTAAGTCCACAAGTGACAACATGAACTGATTTGAGCGTTTCTTTCACAGCTCCTTCAGATGTGTATACAGTTCCCTCGCTATATCGCGGTTCACCTTTCACCTGCATTGTGTTCTGCGTCCTGATTGGCTAAGGGACTGTAGACCATTGTGTTCTGCGTCCTGATTGGCTAAGGGACTGTAGACCATTGTGTTCTGCGTCCTGATTGGCTGAGGGACTGTAGATTATTGTCCATCAGTCTCCTCCGTGTCTCCTGTACAGTACAGAATGTGTCAGACAAATTTACATAAATGTTGGATCGCAGTGTGACTCTGAAGTGCTGTATGTTTGCAAGTTTTCTCCCCGACAAAACCCACAATGTCGATGAAACGTTCTGCACCGACAAAGGCACCGACGAAGGTTTGAACTTTGAGAGAGTTTAAACAAGAGAGAAATGTGAGAAAATGTTAATGCCTGTGTGAGAAAAGTGTATAAAGTGTGTGGTGAGGGGTTTTACAGCTTAAAACATATAGAATAATTGTAAAAAAAAAAAAAATAATAAAGCTGACTACTTCTCAGATTTTGCCTATTGTGGGTTATTTTTAGAAAATAACCCCCACGATAAACCATGGACCACTGTATATAAAATACAATATTTTTGACCATTATTTATTTTGTCCATCTAGTTATATTAACTTCAAATTATAAAACAAATCTTATGTCCTGACAGTTGCTTACTTGAGTTGTAGTTTCCTTAAGTACTTTTTACTCTTACTGGACCACTACTTTTAAATGTATTTTTAATTTAATATTTGTGACCATTTTGAATGAGAGACACAAATGGAATTGTGAGTTTAGGAGATGTGAAACTGTATAAAGAAGTGGACTAAGTGAGTGAGACGTCACCCACAGTGTTCAGCTTCAGTCAAATGAAGCTCATCGAGGCTAGAGCAGTTGTAAGGACAAATTTGGAGTTGAGTCCCATATTTGGACCTCTGACCACGAGTATTATAGCAACCAAAGAGCGAGTCCAGAGCTGTGGAAGGTAACTCCGCTTCCTTAGCAACACTGTCAATCAAACCTGTTGCTAACGCCAGCAGGATCGACCTCAGCGAACGAAGGCAGCTGATTTGTCTCTTATTAATGTTCATACCTTGAGTTACGTACGCAACAGCAAAATAAAAACACCAGGATGATGTAGAACTGGTTAATACGAACATTTAAAGCCAAAATGACGAGTCTGACTGCCGCAGTTATAGATAAAGGGGCCACAGTTTTCTAATGTAAAGTGAAATGGAGCCAGAGTTGATGGAGCTGGAAGCACAGCCCACGATCACTTTCTATTTGGATTGTGGCGACTCACAGGTTAGATATGTCCATTTATACACACAGTCTATGTACGTAATAGAATGTGTTGTTTGTAACAGAATAGTGTTGTTTGTAATCTCCAGCTGAGACTCGTTCTGCTCTGGCTGTGCAGGACTGAGCCCTATGACCTTAAAGCATCTTTGAAGTTTCTCTTTTTCAAAGTGACCAAAATCCAGTTGTGACTGATAGTTCTCCAGCAGTGTTGTGTCCTGTTTTCAGTCTGAGCAGGAATGACAAAAATCTGTTTTTCACTGAGATATATGAGCTATATAATGTGCAGCTAATGAAATGTCTACATGATGGTTTAGATTTACACTTTTGAGTTGAGTTGAGTGCCTCTCACAGTTTGATGTAAGGAAAGTTTATTTGTCCAGCACAGTACATACACAAGGTAATTCAAAATGTTTTACAGACTAAGAAAGACATTAAAATCATACAAAGAAAAACATAAATAATCACAAATAGTCATTATAAAATTAACATTAAAACAGGAGAGTACAGAATAAAACCTTTCAGTCATATGCAGCTAAACAGAACAGTTTTGAGCCTGGATTTAAACATTGTCAAAGTCGAGTCTGTCTCACATCTTCAGACTGTTCCAGGTTTTGCTGCATAAAACTGAAACTCTGATTCCCCATGTTTAGTCGTGACTCTGGGACCAGCAGGAGGCCGGTCCCTGAAGTCCTCAGAGTGTGAGATGGTTCATGTGGCTCTAACATGTGGGAGATGTTCTTTGGTGCTGGTTCATGGAGAGACTTGTTCACACAGAGCTGCTTTAAAGTCTCTGAGCCACAGGAGCCAGAGACACAGGACACATGTGTGAAGTACTTCACCTGAGCACAGGACACATGTGTGAAGTACTTCACCTGAGCACAGGACACATGTGTGAAGTACTTCCTGGTTCTAGTCAGACCCGAGCAGCAGTGTTCTGGATGTACTGTTCTGTCTTAAGGCTCGTTTGGAGAGGACAGTGAGCAGGACGTTACAGTCGTCTAAACTACTGGAGACAAATGCAGGATAAGTCTCTCTGAGTCTGGTTTTGACAGTTTACCTTTGATTTTTGCAAAGTTTTTAGATGGTAAAAAGCTGCAGATGTTATCGATTTGAGAGAGAGACTGGAGGTGACTGCTGACACTTTCTGTTTGTTTCTGTGGCCAAAGATTGTGACTTCAGTCTTGTCTGAGTTTAGCTGGAGAAAGTTGTTTTGCATCAACACCATAAAACTAAATTATTTTCTCAGATAGATTCATTGCCACTTTCTGACAAATACGATGATAATTTTTTTCAGGAACCACATACATTTCAGACACATTGATCGTGGCCAGCTTGGCCTTTTTACACAGACGATTCTAGACCACAGTATTTAGATGGGTGAATGTGGGCAATATAATAAGATATACAGATTTTTACAGAGGTACAAAGTTGAATTTGGTATTCAGCTTATTCCAGAAGTTGCCTTTGATGATCTTGACAGTTTTATTCATGGGTTTCAAGCTCTGGCAGCTGTACTCCGTGATCATAGCAATTAAGCAATTCAAATCAAAATATTATATCTTTTGAATGGGGAAAGGTTCTCTATGGGTCCTCACAAAGTCCTTCAAATCAGGAAGGAATTATTTGTCTGAAACCCATGAGGATTTTTGAAAGCCTCTCAGATAATTGGTGCATTCTGGACTTGTTGGTGCACATAAACTCTGAATATTTTGCACAAATCAACCAACCTTATATCACATTTTAGCAGCAAAACTTGTCACAAATTGAATTGAGTTGAGTTTCTGCTTAACTGGAACAAAAAAAGTTGCATTTAGAGGCAAAAGTGGGCAGGGCAGAGGTCAAGGCAAGAATCAGTTTTCTTGTTTATAGCTGAAGCCTGCCCTGCGTGCTTTTGTGCTGAGCTTATTGTGTGACTATTCAAATTGTATTACCTCGACTATTTACTTTAAAAATACACAGAACCAACTGAAATTATTTAAAAACATATAAACTCTCCCACCCTACTACTACTGCTGCTGCCCTGCTGCTCCAGTAGAGTTTTATTCAGCCATAGAGCGTGACTTATCTAAAGGGTTTCATGTTTGGAGCTTCTGCAGAGAAACCAACCAGAAACCACAATGACTCACAGCCCATAACTTTTAACACAGTGAATATAAAACATGTTCCTATGACATTAACATCTGACACAGGGCTGAGCAGTGAGGAGAGGGCGTTCACTCTGCACAAATCTGTGGAAAAAGGCTGTGACATTATGCAGAAGAAATCACTTCTTCTTCTTCTGTTTAACTTTCCAATATTTTGCAGACTTTTCTGTCACTTTGAGCTATTCCAAAATAAACTACATGGCTTATTATAAATTTTATTTCTGGGCGTGTGTTGGATAGTCAGATTTCTTTGCTTGTGCACCTGTTTTAGTTCAGATTCTATGGATTATTAATATTTGGCCTATAAAGTAAAATAGCAAAAGAAAATGTGATTGTGTCAACTGGACAAATGCTTTAGAGCAGGGGTGTCCAAACTATGGCCCGAGGGCCAAATGCGGGCCTCGGACCAGTTTTTATTGGCCCTCAGGCCTTCTGCTGAATCGGCCCAATTGATCATAACCAGAACTTTTAACAGCAAACTAAACCATTTCTACCACTATATCCTCAAACATCACATCACAGTGTGATACAAACCTAAAATGAATGTGTTTCAAGCCTTATTAACACACAGCGGTTCTGTCAAAGCTGTGTATAAAGCACCGCACTGCATTGATCACCGGTCTGTGTCCCTCCGCTTCGAATATGTTTTGAGATGTGGCCCTCAATAAAAAAAAGTCTGGGAACCGCTGCTTTAGAGTGAAGTCGTTTCACCATCCATCAGAAGGGAAGAAGCCACTTAGATGATTGGTGAAACGTCTTCACTCTAAAACTTTAGTCCAGTCGATTACATTTTCTTTTGCTGTGGAACTTACCTGGATGATTGAGGGATTATACAAACATTTAATTAGTAAGTTCAAGTCTAAATAATAAAATAAAAAGTTTAATTTAGACATTTTTTTCCACATTTATCCAGGAAACATTCTTAAAGTTAGAATGAATGTTGAAGCTAATATGTTCTTCTCTGTTGACTAGTCTAGAACTACTTTCAATGTTCAATTCAATTAAAAACAACTTCAGCTACCCAATGTTATTCACATAAAATATTCAACAAAAATATATATACAGATGACACATAGGAAAAGAACAAGATAAAGATAAGATATCCTGTCTTTAAATGCCAGGGAGAAGAGGTGAATATGTGGCTTGGGCTTACATGACTTGTATTGCCATAACTCTCATTTTAAACTCACTATGACAAAATTTATTTAAATAAATAAGTATACTCAGCAAATGTTCTACCTAACCTACTCGCAGAGTCTTCTAGTTGGCATTTTTAAAGATATGTGCTGTAAATATCCGCAATGCATGCTGTGATATGTTTGACTTAAAGCGTATTCTGCTCCTCAGTGACATCCTGAACGGCTCGGCGGTCTGTGTGTACCGCATGGAGGATGTGGTGCGAGTTTTCAAAGGGAACTTCCTCCATAAAGAAGGACCTCAGTACAAGTGGGCCGAGTACACCGGGCACATCCCATACCCACGACCAGGGACTGTGAGTATAGAGTATTATTAGAGCAAGAAATCTACTACAGGATTTTACAAACTTTTTCCTGTGCAAGTGAAACTGTATTAGTAGTAATAGTAGTAGTAGTAGTGGTAATAGTGCAACGACCACATCACTGCAGGCGCTGCACTGATCTGCCTGTTAATCTCAATCCCATCCTCTCGGAGCACCCCCCAGAAAATACCACGAGGGACACGGTCGAATGCCTTCTCCTGTCCCACTAAACACATGTGGACTGGTTGGGAAAACTCCCATGAACCCTTGAGGCTCAGAGAGCAGGCCGGAGAGTGTAGAGCTGGTCCAGTGTTCCACAACTGGGATGAAAACCACACTGTAACTCCTGAATCTGAATCCTGACTTCAGCTTGGGTGATGGATGAGTCCGCCTCCAAGTCCTCCTCGGAAGATGTTGAGGAGATTGGGATTGAGGAGATTCCTCCTTTGACAGTGGATCCGACTCACCATCAGGTGGTGACTGGTTGACAGCTCTGCCTCTCTCTTCGCCCGATTGTCCAAGACACACAGAGGTTAGATGATAAAACAACAAAGTCGATCATTGACCTCTCACCTAGGATGTCCTGGTGCCACATGCACTGATGTACTCCCTTGTGCTCAAACATGGTGTTCATTATGGCTAGCACAGAAGTCCAATAACGGCTCAGGTTCAGATCAAGGAGGCCGTTCTTCCCAATCACCCCTCTCCAGGTGTCACTGTCATTGCCCACGTGGGAGTTGAAGCCCCCCAGTAGAACAACAAAGTCCCCAGTCAGTGCACAGTTTAGTATCCCTCCCAGGGACTCCAAGGCCAGGTGCTCTGCACTGCCGTTCGGCCCGTAGGCCAAGAGAACAGTGAGAGACCTGTCCTGAACGGTGAATTACAAAACGTGGTGGCAACATGGCAATAAGCAAGCCCACACCAGCTCTCCGCCTCGCCCCATGGGCAACACCAGAGAAGTGGAGACTCCAGCCCCTCTCAAAGAGTTGTGTTCCAGAGCCAAAACTGCACGTGGAGGTGAGGCCGATCTAGTCGGTGACACTCAACCTCCTGTACAAGCCCAGTTTCCTTTCCCCCCTTACCTGCTGCTACATCTTTCTGCACTGGCTCATGACAACATAGCTCACAGGATCATTCGGGTCCTCAAACCCCTCCACCATGTTAAGGTGGCGGTTCAATGAGCTGTGGTGTAGTACTATACTAACTTAAATTGAAGTAACAGAACTTGAAGTAACAACACAGCTCTGCCTATCATAAAAAGTTATTATTATTAGTCGAGGTAAGAGCTCCTTATTTTGAGCTCATGCCAATATAGAAACAGATATTGTTTGTTTTTATTTATTCATTTCAATTTTATGACTTTTTTTTTTTTAAATAATATTTTTCTGATTCCAGTGTCCCAGCAGCACCTACGGGAGCTACAGTTCAACTCGGGAGTATCCTGATGATGTGATCTTCTTCAGCCGCACCCACCCTCTGCTCCAGGTCTGTACAAATGCCAGTCTACTGCAAACATAACTGCACTTTTAAACCATTTATCCATCATAAAATCCATTTCATTTGCAGGAGAATGTTATGCCCATTGGAGAGCGCCCCCTGCTGTTCAGAGTGGGAGTCCATTACAAGTTCAGTAAGCTGGTGGTGGACAGAGTGGAGGCTGTGGATGGGACCTACGATGTCCTCTTCATTGGGACAGGTGGTTGAAAAAAGGAAAAATTATGTATTATATTATTTATTATCTTTTTTATTATGAATTTGAATTTTATTTTATTTTGTTTATTTATTAGATTCTGGTTTGGTGCTGAAATCCATCCACTTCCCCAAAGAACATGGCCAGGGTCAGGAGGTCACTCTGGAGCAGATGCAGGTTTTCCAGGTAACAACTTGTGCTACTGTCACCTATTTATCATACAGACTATGGACAGAAAGCATACTTTGTCTAATATATACAAGGGTCCAAAAGTCACTGACACTTTTAAATCTTCAGTAGCTCCTATAATTCTTAAGTTATACTCATCAAATTTTAGCAGTAGATAAACTGAACCTTCTGAGATTTTTGCCAATATATATACAGTTATAATTGTTCACTTACACTTGAACTTATCACTACTTAATAATGTTTTTTTAAGTGTCCACCATTTTGGGTTAGACTCTGAATAGCCTGATCCAACACACTTTGCATAACATTTAAAGCATTTCTGGGCTTATGGCTCTTATTTGATCCTCGATATTATGTTTGAAGTGGTTTATTATTGGATGTTTATTCACAAACACCTTTTCTTTAAGATCGGGAAATCGGGAAACTAGTCAGGTCTGTGGAGATCACATACTGCCCCCTGTCTTTGAAAAACACTTATTATTCCTTTAATGGAATTTACTCTTGGGGCATCTCTAGTATTAAAGTGCCGACGGTAACATTGCTGGGTTTGTGAATTTGACCCATGTGACTCAAAGTACCACTGTACAATGAGGGTTTGTTCCTCTGTGCTATATTTGCTCATATTAATGTTGAAAGTGTAGCTCTAAATGCTCTGAAGTCTAAAGTCTGTAGATTCTCATTGTAGTCCATATAAAGGTAACGTGAACTGGAAAACCAACGTCCTCAGACTATCCACATACCAAATATAATACCATATTTCACTATACCAAACTATAACAGTACTATAAAATGCATTTAGCACTCAAAGTTGTTTTACAATTCTGTGCATTATTCATTTAGTCAATATTTAGTGGTATTGTAGACATAGCTGCCCTGGAGTAGGCTGCCAGTCTGTGCCATGAGCCCATCTGACCCCCACACTTTCACTTTCACGCGAGGCAAAGTAGCTCATTCAATACTTTTTTATGAATAAGAACAATATGGAAATAATTTACCATGTTTTTCCATCTTCTACCACATAAAACAGTTAACTCGTATTCCAAAGATATTTCTAAAATGCCAATGTTAGGACTATAATTAAATTAGGTATTTGCATTCTTTTCTCTTAGCAACTGAAGATTCAAAATTCAAACCAGGTTCTTTAGTTAAAACACAAAGGTCGACGCAGAAATCTCCACTAATAACCCAAAGATATGATAAAGAGCTCTTTTTCCACGCTGTAGTAATGACATAAATATGCATGCTTTACATTGTGCATCTGTGGATACTTATAGACAGAAGAGCAGATGTGGTCAGTGCAATCAGACTCTTCTGCTCTGTGTTTGAGCTCCACTGACATCATTTCAATACTTTTAAATTATTCTGGTTTTGGAAACAGGCCCGAGGTTATTATCCACCCACTATTGTTCTACACTGCATTTTTGGTCTTTACTGGATGAGGTCTCGTGCAAAGTACTAAATAATATTACTATATTTTTTAATAAATTGCAAAATATTCCCACAGCTCATTTTAATATTGTATCACTCGTTGTCGTTGTCATTTATTTTAGTCATAATTTAAATATAATCATTTTTAGCTTTAGTGAATGAGGGACTTTTTTTCTGGTAATAAATGTAAAAAAAAAAACTAAAAAAACCCCAATAACTTTAGCAACAATATAGTGCTCATCATAATCATTAATTAACTTTTATTGCATTTTGGGGTTAGCTTTCTTCTACAAAAATATTGATTTGATGACAAGTTATAACAAAAATGTATTAAAACTAATAATAATTCATTGTAAATTACATGTTTACAATATTTTCTTTATTTCAACCTGCAGCACAAGTCTCCAGTGACGGCTATGACACTCTCCAAGAAGAAGGTACCCCCCGCCCACTCCCCACACACACACACACACGCACACACACACACACTTACGCACACACACACACGCACAACACACAACACACACACAGTCCTTTACTGTACACAGATCTACACCACACACATTATACAAACACAGAGAAACACACAGTTATCATCAGTCATCTCACCGAGCTCCGTCTCCAAGGACCGTCTCCAGCACCTGTTGCCATGGTGACACAGCATCCGTCGGCGCGGCAACAGGACGAGAGCGGCTCCTTTGGTTTATCAGGGCCAAGTCTGAACTGATACAAATGATGTACAGTGTTTCAGGGTTATCGCAAGACTTGAATGTGCACGACCCTGCGAGTTTTTCAAGCAGGGAAACAAAATATTAGAAACAAGCTACAATTTGGTGCAGAGATCCATTCTGAAAATCGAATTTTTATTAATTATTTACATTGTTTTTTTGTTATGTAAGAAACTAACCACGATGGTACCAGTCATTATTTTTGTTCAGTATCAGAAAAATAGGTTGCTCCTTCATCAGAAATATCTCTGAAGTAGTTTTATATGTTATCCGTGCATGTTTGAGTAATCTTCCAATCTCTCCGAGGCCCTATTCAACCCTCCTCATGGTTCGCAGTATGATCCTGTCAAAGACTCACCATCCATGCTCCTGTACAGCAACTTTACATAAATGTACAGGATGCAAAACAATACAATACAGTTTCACAGTTTTCATTAGCTTGTGATGTGCGCTCTGGAGGGGGAGTGACTTAGCATGGAAAGCAAAGACTGGGGAGACTCAGAAACGTATCAAACATGTTACTATGTTGTTTTCAGTGAATACGTATAGCATTTTCAAAAAAATACACTGGCTGGCCAAAAAAAAGTTGCCACCTGGATTTAACTAAGCAAATAAGTACAAGCCTATAGGTACGAGTCAGGTCTAGGTTCAGGAGCATGAGAATCATTTTCACACATGGAGCCACCACAGAGTCCAGACCTTAACCCCACTGAGAATCTTTGGGATGTGCTGGAGAAGGTCAGACTCGACCATCATCAATGCAACATCTGCAAGAAAAATGAATGCAACACTGGATGGAAATAAATCTTGTGACGTTGCAGAAGCGAAATCGAAACAATGCCACAGCGAATGTGACGTTATCAAAGCTAAAGGTACAAATATTAGAGTCTGTGACCTTTTTTTTTGGTGGCAACTTTCTTTTTGGCCAGGCAAATAAAATTA
This sequence comes from Periophthalmus modestus, assembly GCA_019594935.1. NCBI lineage: Eukaryota > Metazoa > Chordata > Actinopteri > Gobiiformes > Gobiidae > Periophthalmus > Periophthalmus modestus. The sequence goes on along the minus strand of JAIEZT010000084.1, from coordinate 2,709,053 downwards.
ATATTTTATCATACAATCAAAAATCTTCTTGCTTTCTTTTATCAACATAAAACAGTTTAATAGAAATACACTACCAGTCAAAAGTTTGGAAACACCATCTCATTTGGTGTTTTTTTTTTTTTTTTTTTACTACTTTCCACTACTACTTTCTGTCTTTATATACATACAGAAGATACTGAATATATTAAATGAGACATATGGAAATTATTATTCAAAGTAGCCTTCCTTGCCCTTGTCAAAAAATATTTGAGTTACTTAATGTTTTTTTCTTTACTACATAGTTCCATACATCTTGCTTCATATATCTGATTTCTTCCATATGTATAAAATGTAGAAAATAGTAAAAATAAAGGAATAAAAACAAATTTATGAGAAGGTGTGTCCAAACTTTTGAATGGTGTTGTTTAAACCAGTCAAAATTTTGGACACACTCTCTCATAAATTATTATTTTTTTCTTTATTTTTACTATTTTCTACATTTTATAAACATAATGAAAAAAGTTAAATAATTCAACTAAATACTTCTCGATAATGCAAAGGATGGCTACTTTGAGGATTTGAATATAAAATCCATTTTAAAATGTAGTAGTTATTTAATGATTTTTTCTTTACTACGTAATTTCATATATCTTACTTCATATATTTGATGTTTTCATTATGTATATCAAATGTAGAAAGTCATAAAAACAAAGAAAAAAAAATACATTTAATGAAAAAGTGTGTCTAAACTTTTGACAGGTAGTGTATGTTTCATAATATATTTTTTTAAGTTTTTTTTTTTTTTATATTTTATCACATTTAATTGTTTTTTAGAGTAGACAGTCAATCAACTCAAAGTAAACACATATATACATATTAAACACACATTTAGTATCACACGGCCAAAAAAGAGTTTGAAATGCAGCTTTTCCTCACATTCCACTGTTCCCTTGTCGCGTGTGCAGCAGTGGTTGTACGTGGGCTCCAGAGAAGGCGTATCCCAGCTCTCCCTGTACCACTGTGAGATGTACGGTCAGGCCTGCGCCGAGTGCTGCCTGGCCCGCGACCCATACTGCACCTGGGACGGACACGCCTGCAGCCCCTACATGCCCACTGTGCGGAGGTAACTACCACAGAAAACTAACAGGGACGGGACAAGGTCTCGTGACAGAATTGTGCAGACATGAGGAAAATCATCTTGTGACATGTTTATTTATTTTATTTATGTATATTTTTACCCAAAGAGAGCACTTTGTCTCTTTTTTCATGGGCGCCCTGTTTAACCCTGGAGAACCCAAGAACCCTTTTCTCCTTTGGAAAATTATGAACATTGCATTAAATCACTGCTATAACTTCACTGAGCACTGAAATATCCACTTTTTCAATTTTATAATTTCACCCTTTATTCCCTAATTTAGGATCAGGGCCAAATTTGACCCATTGGGCTCGCTAATTTATCCAAAAAGAATATAAAACATACTTCTAGACATTCTGCAAGCTGTTACCAAAAAGATTAACAAAAATAAAAACACAATTTTACCAAAAACTGTTTACCAAAAAACTACCATTTTTGTTTAGGTGGTTTTCCAGCTCAACAGGTCGGCCATCTTGTCACTACCACTCTGACTCATTTTAGTTCAGTATTATTCCACTAGGTGTCTCTATGCAGGGGACAGAAATGGCACTCTGGGTTTTTTATTTGTTTTATTGAAATTTGCCTTTTTTTTTTTTTTTTTGTTTTATTTGTTTGCTCATTTTGGGTAGCACCAATTAACTGCGGCCAAATTTGACCCTGTGGGTTCTCCAGAGTTAAAATAGGATACAAACAGAACAAAACATTAAAAAACAGGAGTGGGTGTGTGTATAAATGTTTGTTATCAGATTATTAAAGTGTGATTGTGTCGCCAACATATTCAGTTTTGCTTTTTCTTGGAGTTTTTTCAATTTCTATGAAGCAAAACCGTTAAACGCCTCTTTCCCGTCTCAGTTTTGTTGCGGCTCGTCCTTAGCCTCATGCATCATGTGATCTGATATTAAATGTTCCAGTATCAATGATTAACAACCAAGGGATCGTGGCAGTTTTTGAAGTCGTCCCTATAGATAAACTTCATACAGTCCTGCTCTTTTCTAACAGACAGTGATGGAAACCCACTTTTTCATAGAGAAACAGTGACGAGTTTCAAATCCATCACCTGTAATAAAACGAAGGGCAGAGTGAAAGAGACGATCCAACAGTTTCAAAGCCGAGGCTGCATGTACCACATCCACATAATCCAGCATGGAGAGGAAGGTTGCTCACACTAGTTCTTTTCTGTAATTTATTGGGATGTGAGAAGTGATGGCGAGTTATACCTCTTTCGGTGAATTCATACTGACTGCAAGGCGGGTCCGGTTCGTACTTTGAGCGGGTTACATACAAATTGCCTACTACACCAACTGCAACGACTGTGGTGCGTATTTGACCAAAGCAACACGATTTCACAGAGGTTCACACCATAACACACATATAATGACCTGAAAACTGCACCAGACCGCTGCAGTGTTCGGGAAAAATAGACTTCGTGCTGATTCTTTCCACAGACCCACGCCTTACCAAACAGTCAGTGTACACCGATACAGCGCTAGAAGCTGTAGTTCATTTATTAAGTCAACATTTTGTCACATTTAATTGTTTTTGAGAGAGGATATTTAAAGTATTCATACTAAATACATTCTTTAAAGATGCACATTTAGTATTGCACAAACTAATAAGGAGTAGGGCTTTTTTTTTTTTTCATGAGTTTACATTTGGATTGCACAAAAAAGGAGTTAAGCGCTGGTGAGTTACGTCTCTTAAGAAGCTGTAAGTCCCAAAATGAGTTATATAATGACAACAAAGTGTTTAAATATTAAAGTACTTTCTATAGTTTGCTGTTAGGTCGTTGGTCTCTAGAATTTCCTGTTTCTTATCTGTATTACCTCAAAATCTTTCTGTGTTTATATCAGTTGTGGAAAATAAAACATTACAAATACTTTTTAGGATGCATGCTCTTTTCTGAGTAGATACTTTGACTTGTAATGCGGTAAAATTCGAGACATGTAGTTGTAATTAGTACATTTAAAAAGGAGAACAACTCTTATTTGTGCAATTAAGCAGGTTTTGATCTAAAATAGTGTTAAACATTTTTAGTTATACTTACTATACTATAGAACAAGATGGATATCAGTTTAGTTTATTATTCAGGCATTTTCCTAAGGCTAAAGTACGACAAACAATATACATAAAGTCTGCACTATGCTACCACTACTTCTTATATATGCTGTACAGTTTTGTCAGAAGTACTTGTACTTGTAATTGACTTCATTTTTGGCCGTACTTCATTCACTATCACTCCTCTGCACATGTCCAAAGTAATCGCAATCTTGAAGCACCTGACTTTATCTCCAAAACATCGAATGTTTGCCAACTCTCAGATGTACTAACTTAATCCTTTCAATCCTCATCACAAGTAAAGAGATCGTATCAGCTGCTCCTGTCTGCTCCTCTGGCTCCGCTCCTGTCTGCTCCTCTGGCTCTGCTCCTCTGGCTCTGCTCCTCTGGCTCTGCTCCTCGGGCTCTGCTTCTCTGGCTCTGCTCCTCTAGCTCTGCTCCTGTCTGCTCCTGTCTGCTCCTCTGCCTCTGCTTCTCTGACTCTGCTCCTCTGACTCTGCTCCTGTCTGCTCCTCTGCCTCTGCTTCTCTGACTCTGCTCCTCTGACTCTGCTCCTGTCTGCTCCTCTGGCTCTGCTCCTCTGACTCTGCTCCTCTGGCTCTGCTCCTCTAGCTCTGCTCCTGTCTGCTCCTCTGACTCTGCTCCTCTGACTCTGCTCCTCTGACTGCTCTGCTCCTCTGACTCTGCTCCTGTCTGCTCCTCTGGCTCTGCCCCTCTGGCTCTGCTCCTCTAGCTCTGCTACTGTCTGCTCCTCTGCCTCTGCTTCTCTGCCTCTGCTCCTCTGACTCTCTGCTCCGCTGACTCTGCTCCTCTGACTCTGCTCCTCTGACTCTGCTCTTGTCTGCACCTCTGCCTCTGCTCCTCTGGCTCTGCTTCTCTGACTGCTCCTGTCTGCTCCTCTGGGTCTGCTCCTCTGGCTCTGCTCCTCTGACTCTGCTCCTTTGGCTCTGCTCCTCTGGCTCTGCTCCTGTCTGCTCCTCTGGCTCTGCTCCTGTCTGTTCCTCTGGCTCTGCTCCTCTGCCTCTGCTCCTCTGGCTCTGCTCCTCTGGCTTTGTGTCATCCATGTAGAGGAGGTGACTGATGGAGGCCCCGTTCGTCAGTATCCACATCCAATGTTGTTGATAGTTTGACTGACGGGGTTCAGACTTTTGCAGAACAGCGTTGGGGACATTTACATTTCAGGGTGCAACTTTCAACTTAAATCCATCCTTGTTTTGTAGGCGAAACGCTCGTCATTTGGGAGAAGAGGAGGACCCACTCACTCAATGTGTCAGACAAGGAGGTAAGTATTACATGTAAAAATTCAAGTACTTCTGGTTGTATATGTCATTAAATGGACCCCTCGTCTGTGTCCGGTCCTTAGCTGGTCTGCAGGTGGAGGCGGAGCAGCGTGTCATGATGGTTGCTGAGGGGAACAGCACATATCTGGAGTGTCTGCCCCGCTCCAGACAGGCCTCAGTCACATGGTACAAGCAGGCCGGAGAGAACAGCCCCGAGCTCAACCAGGTACAGTTTAGATACTGGAATAACATAAACGTAAATCAAATCTGTACATGAGCTGAGATTTCAATACATGACACGTACATGAATATGAATAATGAAACTTGCATAAACACAATGCTTAAGTGTGGGGTTTTGAAACTTGTTGCTCCAGGTGAGGCTTGAACTCACAACCTCAGCATCTCTCTGCAGGTTATTGTCTTATAAGTACTGCACGCTGACCCGCTCACTGGATCACACACACTCCAGAAATACAATAATCAAATGGATCGAGAAGGAAAGGTGTTACTATTCCCTACACAGCGGGTGTGTCTGAAAAACTTCAGAGAATTTTCAGACAGTATGAGATTCTTGTCTTTTTCAAACCCACAAACACTTTAAGACAAAAACTGGTTCAACCAAAGGACAAAACCCTCAGCCACAAACAAAGTAATGTAGTCTACTCCATTCAGTGTAGTGAAGAGTGCAGTTAGTGCAGTGGAGAAACTAAACAGACACTCTATAAGAGGATGTTCCAAACACTGTTGAGAGAGCTCCTCTGGACCCCAGTCTGCTGTGCATCTCCATCTCAAAGACACTAACCACTCCTTTGAAGATAGTGAAGTTCAGATCTGAGCCGGAGAAATTTAATGGTTTGAGAGGGGAGTTAAAGAAGCTATTTTTGTTTGGAAAGACAATCCTTCCTTGAACAGGAATGGAGCCTGTGACATAATCTCTCCCCCAGCTACAACTCCATCCTCAGACCCAGAACAAAGAGAACAATATCAGGGTTGTTAAAGGGTGAATAGGGTAGTTTCATTTGAAACTGGAGACAATAGATGTTTACATTTTCAGTGTAGGTAGCTCCTCCTTCAGACAGATATAAGGCCGTGTCCAGCAGTAATCTGACCAGAACTGAAGAAGCGACTTGAATGAGCAGAGAAACGTCTTCACTCCTACAATGATTTGTCCAGTTGAGCAGATTTAAACTTTTTTGCTATGGATCAGACCTGGATGACTGGGGGATTACACAGACAATCAAATGGATTTAAAAATGTAATACTTGTAGTACTCTTGAAACATGACTGAAATCCAAAGGCCTGTTGGACTTTTGATAACACTGAGGTTGACCCTGAACACTATTTCAACGTGTATCTTACATTTTGAAGCGTTTTCTAAGTTGATGATAACATTCACATGTTAAAGTTGCATTTTCTTTTAATCTAAATACTTGCTCCTGGTGAGGTTTGAACTCAGAACCTCAGCATCACTCTGCAGGTTACTGTCTTATAAGTATCCCATGCTGACCAATTGGACCAATGGAGCTTGAACCTCCTGTTGCTGTAGAAGTATAAAGACACTATAAATCTTTCACAACCGTATATGAAAATTTTATAGAAAGTCAGCAAATGGTGGTTAATCCTTTAGTATAGGACAATAAAATGCTTACAGCGCCATTTTGACAGTTTGATACATCTATGGCATAGACTGATTATGCTTTTTAAAGAAAACTCATGCTCCAGGTGAGGTTCGAACTCACAACCTCAGCATCACTCTGCAGGTTACTGTCATATAAGTACTGCGCGCTGACCAATTGCGCCACTGGAGCTTGAGGAAACGTGTAAAATTATCTAAAATCATCAAGACACTTCAAAAAGATCTGTCACGAAATATAAACCATGTCCTCGGTAAATACATCTGCATTAGAAAAAAGATTCATATTTTTAATCTGTCGACTTCTTGTTTGCTGTGTGAAAAAAGAAAAGATCATAAGATTTAAGTTTATACATTTTCTAAACTGTGTCTCTCTCTCTCCTCAGGTGTCGTCAGGTGACCAGGTCCTAGTCTTCGATCGTGGCGTTCTGATTCGCCGTGCCGAACTTATCTCACGGCGGCGTCTACCACTGTCAGGTGGAGGAACACGGCTACCACTGGACGGCAGTGACGGTCCGCCTCGCCGTGTGGAGCCCCTCAGCCAGTTGGATGAGAGCGTCCCTGCCCTCCTCGGCCTATCAGAGCGCGGAGCCGTGGTACGATGACGTCATGGCGCTCGTCCACCCGGGGAACATAGCGCAGCACTGTAAGGCGTTAGGATTCAGGCCACCCAAAGGACACCGGAGACACGGAGGTTTCCTGAGGGAGAGGAGCCAGTACAGAGGAGGTCAGAGGGCAGCCGGGAGGAAGAGCAGGAGTAAGCCGCAACTCCGAGCACCCAGGAGCACTTGAACGCACCGCAGATGTAATGCCAGGGTCCTGAACGCAACACAGAGAAGACTGAGAAACATGTACAGACATTTAAATTAAGACAAGCACGTATGAAAACTCAGGCTCAGATTATAGGCAAGTTCTATGTTTTTCTTTCATTTCCTTTTAAAGAACATGATTTTGGCCTGAGTCAGATAAAAAAAAACTTAGGTGGCAAGTCTAAACAAACAATTATATATTTTTTAATTTTTTAGGTTTGAAGGAGATTTAAAAAAAAAAAATGTGGGTAAATAATTCTGTATATAGTTGAAAAAGAAAACTTAAAAACATGTGGGACCCTTGGTTATTTGGTGCTTTTTATTTATTTTCACTATTTATTGAGGAGACAGTCACAGGAGAAACAGTTTAAAGATGTAACTTTTCCTTTCTCCCACCTGCTCGTCTTCATGGCGATGTTATCACTTTGCCTGGAATGTCCCCCAGTAGGTTATTAAACCAGTTTATCTCTATAGAGACACCACCACGCCTATTTACAGACCAGATCTGTGGTGAGGTGAGTCAGCTCAAGAGAACAACTGCATGTTTTACTAGATATTTTGGATTTGGATCAGTGACGTGCGATCAGGGGAGGCAGGTGAGGCCTCACCTGTCATCACAGAGAAAAAAAACAAATCAAATGTTAAATTTATCCAATAATTTGTGCTATTAAGTTATTTTCTATTTAACTTTGCAATTTTTATTCTTTTTTTATTCAAAATTGCTGAATTTTTACTTTTTCTGTTGAAATACTGAAGAGACGTGCGGAGAGGCACCAGTCGTTCGTGCCTCACATGTTCTGACTGTGCTGTAGCTCAGCAGTGACGCTGCTGCTTTAAGGCTGTGAAAAGGCGCCGGTGAGCAACAGTTACAGATTTTGCAGAGTTGAGCAAATCAAGTTTAGCAATCTGCTCACTTTTTTCTCTATGACTGGCTCTACTTTTTAAATGGAGGAAGTTACTTATTAAAGCTCAAGCAGTTTTCTAAACTGGACTTTGGGTCGAAGCAGGAGGTTATAATTAAAGGAAGAACAACACTAAAGGAGCTAAAGGGTTTGCTCCAGACGACGGTTCACACGAAAAAGGCGGCAATACAAAATCAGCTTTTTATTTCATATTATTAGAGCTATTTCAGGCAGACTTTGGAATTTTTATTTTGAAATTATTTTTTATTCTGGCCTCAAGTCACTTATTGGGAGAGAAACTGTCCCAGGGTCAAATGTACCGACACCTGGTTTATATGTTTGTAAATCTGATTGTGACGACATCAGTGCCTCATGAACCTCACCACATGACACTGATTTGGAACAAGAAATGCAAGATAGATCAGTTTACAGACGTACCATAAAACCGCAGTATTCCAGGTAAATGAATGGCATCTCCATGGAAACAAGAAGGTAGTGGATTTGCCACCAGAAAAGTTACATAGTAGACCTTTAAGAAAAGCACTGGCTGTTCGATTGCTTTAAAATTAAAATAGTAACAAAAGATTAACATTGTGAATTCACTTTTCAGTCCTTCAAATCTTTGTGTGGAAACCATAAATCTTTTAATTTCGTAGTAACTAAATTTCACATATTCTCAAGTTAATTCTGGATAATGAAACACAAACCCATATTTTCATTCTTTAACTTCACTGCAATGACCCACTTTCCAAACACTGTATAAAGAATTATGAAAAAATGTAACCCGACCATGTTTATTTATTAAAAATAGCTGTACATATTTCATTTTTTCCCCTATTTTCTGAGCCTGATAGTGTTCCATTCACGCTCCCTCTCATCTGTACAAAGACCCAATGTTGGACTGCTCCTGTCTCATTACGAAGACAAAATGATCTACAGCAGCGGACAGTGACATTTTGGAAGCGCTTTTCTTTGGACTAAATAAAGGAGGAGTCTCGCATGGATCTGCTACTTTCACACAAGAACATTTCAAACCACCTTTTTGTAACGATTTCTGCCTCGGAGCTTGTTATTTCGGTCTATTAAGCATCACCGAACACGCAGCTCTCTCCAGATGTTGTCAGATTGATTTTCGTGGCTTGAGGCAGACATCGAAAACATGATTTAATCCATCACGGACAACTACTGTGCCAAAGTTTTTTTCTCTCTCAAGGACGAGTTGAAAGTGTACAGGGCTGCGGAGAGGGCTAATGAGAAAATGTGGTACCTAAGATGGAGTGGGTCTGCAGGTTTTATGGTAGTGCATGCCCTTGAACAAAAAGACTATATTGGACGAGTAAGCATTTTAAGAAAAGACGGTGGATAAAAAGTGATGTTTTTTTCTCAAAAAATCTCAAGTTTATAGTGTTTTTGGTGAGGTTCCAACAGTTTTATACACTGCCTGGCCAAAATAAAAGCTCACACACTCTAATATTTGGTTGTTGCGCCTTTAGCTTTGATTACAGCACATTCGCTGTGGCATTATTTGGATTTTGCTTCTGTAATGTCACAAGATTTATTTCCGTCCAGTGCTGCATTAATTTTTCACCAAGATGTTGCATTGATGATGGTCGAGTCTGATGCTGCACAAACTCTTCTTCAGCACATCCCAAAGATTCTCAGTGGGGTTAAGACAGGGGTGTCCAAACTTTTCTCATTAAGGGCCACATATATAAACGCAGACAAAGCTGAGGGCCGATTGAGGGCCATAGACTGGTCACCGATACAGTGAATACTCCAAATCTGTGTATTTATTACAAGTTAGACTGAACCACTCGACCTTTATTCATGCTACAATGTGGGACACATTAAATATTTGATATGGGCTTGTTAAAGTAGATTTTCAGAAATGTAGAGTAAAAAGTTCTGTTTAAGGTAATATGGACCAATTCACCTGGAAGCTTGAGGGCCAGAAAAATTGGTCTGAGGGCCGCATTTGGCCCCCAGTCCACAGTTTGGACATGTCTGGGTTCAGGTCTGGACTCTGTGGTGGCTCCATGTGTGAAAATGATTCTCATGCTCCTGAACGACTCTTTCACTATTTGAGCCCCATGAATCCTGCCATTGTCATCTTGGAATATGTCCGTGCATCAGGGAAGAAAAAATCCACTGATGGAATAACCTGGTCAGTCAGTATATTCAGGTGCCAGCTGACCTCATTCTTTGAGCTGAACCTAGACCTGACTCGTACCTATAGGCTTGGACCTATTTGCTTAGTTAAATCCAGGTGGTGACTTTTTTTTTGGCCAGACAGTGTACATTACCATTTTTGAAGTGTTAAAATTACAAGGGGCACTATATGGAGCTCAACAGTGACCGCCCAGACCTGGTTCTGGCAGTGTTTTACAGAATCTTGCCTTTTAAATGTGCTTTTTGGACTTTAAATAACTGCATTATGCTAGTCGGCCTTTGACCTCTTAATATTTAAATTAAAAGTTTATGGAAAGCAGCGTGGACTTTGAAATGGGTGTGACTGTTAAGCTCCGTATAGACCTGATTCATTAATAAATCTGGAAAAAAAAACGTTCAAAGCAGTGTTCATTTTGGCGACTTATATCATACATTTTCATTGACTAAAAGTATGACTAAAGATAGATATATGTCTTTAATAATAAAACCAGACATAAATGAATGAAAGGAATGACTAAAACAAGATCTAAGTTCTACTTTTGAATCTCAGAACCCCAAAAACCGGACCAAAAACATTCAAAGATCACGTCCCATGAAGCAACACAGTACGATTAATTAGAGTTAAAATTAAAATTATATTTTCTGGTTGATTATTATGAATTTTGTTGATGAATTTAGCTTGTTTTTTTGTTTGGTTTTGTTTTTTTGTCAACTAAAATGTTAAAGAATTATCTGACAAAATCTTGGTTAAAACAAAAACTAAGTTTGGTCAAAAGAGCAAAAAACAAACGATAGACAAAATGAACACTGAAGTAGTAAAGTGAGTAAAGAGCCACTTGTAAATATAAATCGACTGTACATACGTGCTTGTTCAGACACTATCTTCACCAGCATCATTAAGCAGCCAACCTGACAGGACGGAGTCATCAGATTTACACACTTTTGTCACACTTCTTGGTTGATATTCACCTCAAGATCTACTACAGATACACGGAGAACGCTTAATGTTCTTGTTAGCGTACACTGTTCATACTGATCTCAGCCTCTTTGTAAATACTTTCCTTTTCAAAAAAAACAAAACATCTGCAAACAAAATAAGTGCCATCATGTTGATCTGGAAAAGGTGGATGAATTGGTGCCAAATCTACACTGCTGGAGTCTCCCTGTTGCATGAGGTTGTTACACCGAATATTTTAGCTGTGACGGCAGAGACTAAAACAGGAGGTGGCGCTAAATCAGGGTTTGAACCAACATAAGCCAAAACCAGGAAATAAATGGACTAATCTAAATCTGTTTAAAGCAGGTGTGAATCCAAACTAAGCTAAAACTAAACCAAATCTTACCTCAGACGAGTTCAGGTGTGCAACGGCTCTAAACCAGTTCCAACAGTTTAATCTAGAAATGCATCAGATATACAGGGTGGCCCAAAAGTCACTGACAGTTGAAAAAAATTCATAACTCTTTTGTTTCTAAATATTTTTATTTTATTTTTTCAGAGCGTTTAGAACTACCTTTCCCGACATTAATATGAATAAATACAGCACCAAGGAATGAACCCTCATTGTACTGTGGTACTTTGAGTCAGTTGAGTACTTTGAGGGGGCAGTATGTGATCTCCACAGACCTGACTAGTCCTGATTTCTTCCTGTGGGACTATCTTAAAGAAAAGGTGTTTGTGAATAAACCTCAGACAATAAACCACTTAAAACATAATATCGAGGATCAAATAAGAGCCATAAGCCCGGAAATGCTTTCAAATGTTCTGCAAAGTGTGTTGGATCAGGCTGTTCAGAGACAAACCCAAAATGGTGGACACTTAAAAAAACATCTTTACTTCCTCTAGTTTAAGTAGTGATAAGTTCAAGTGTAAGTGAACAATTATAACCGTATGTATTGCCAAAAATCTGGGAAGGTTCAGTTTATCTACTGCTAAAATTTGGTGAATATAACTTAAGAATTATAGGAGCTGCGAAACTGCCAAACGGCGTGTGGCCCTGAAGTTAATGGTTTGAAAATGTTCCACACTCATACTTGTAAATTGTCATACCACATCCACTATAATATGGACTACTAAGTGTTGTCTTTGGAATGAACTGTACTGGTTTGTAAATACTGCATGCTTCTCAAACAGTGAACCGCGAACCAAAAAAGACGCCCACTTTAAAACAATATAAATCAGCAATGGACCACGGCCTGGACCGGACTGTAAGTTATGAATCAGGTCTGAAGATGTGTGAGAAAAAGGACTGTAATGTTGAAAGATGTAAATATTCCTTCTTGATGTTATAATATTAAACCAATTCCAACTTATTTTATTGTAATGTCTTTCTGTCGTGTGTGTGTGTGGACATTTAGAGACATTTCACTTCACTTTTTCAGATTTCTACAGCACATCTGAAGAAAACCACTTGACTTTTACACACTTCAGACACACCTCCTGAACATGTCCTCACAGTCTCAACATAAAACCACATTCGCCCATTACACATCTCACCACAGACCACTGGAAATTCAAAGTGGACAAACATTTTGACATTTTCTCCATTAAACGTGAATCAAAAAGTCAGTTTTTCCTCTAGACAGCAAGCCAAAACCTGACAGAGCATTTTGAGAAGACATAACATTTTTTTTTTGACATATAGTCCTGCCTTTTTAGATCGCGGTAGTTCTCAGGCTGGATCTTACTTAAGCAGGACGCAGGCTAACCACTCTGCCACAGTAACACTGAGCAGATGCACACTCATTATACTTTATGGTATTGTCCTCGTTCCAGCTCTGGTAAATGTATTGCTTAAATGCTTACTCCTGCAGTGTTGTGGTCGACGGCTCATGTTGAAAACGACTAGAACAAATAAAAGCGGTTTCTCTACATAACTTCATAAATGATGCACATAAATCTATTCTGTGATTTTATTATTACTATTATTTTGTTAAATGAAAGCTTGTGTTGTTAAAATGTTGTTTCCTCGTCGCAAACAGACCTGGAGTTGTGTTTTTTGTTTCATTCTTACATGTTTCACACACAAACCCTGCAGATTTAAGCAGAGTTTTTCTCTCAAACGGAAGAAAACACTGTGTTCCACCTTGTGATGTCACCATGTGGTAATACAGGAAGTGCTCCCCTGTGTTTTTAAACTCCATACACGCTTTCACTAGAATTATTTGGATCATTTCAGCCCTGGAATTGCTGATGTCAACTGAACTAAAGGTAAAAGGAGCAGCCAAAATGTACCTCCAGCCTGTAGGTGTCACTGTTTCCATGTTCTGACACACCTGGGCCTCACCTGTGCCTATTAAAGGGGAGGTAGTTAGTGCAGCAGGTGTTGCGTAAGTGAAGAGGAACAGTCTTTTGACCATATTAAGGGAATGCATGGAAATAAAGGCCATTTGAAGTGCATCTTTTTGAGTATTGAGCTAATTTTTCTGGAAACGCATCTGAAACACCACCAAAAACATTTGCAACCTAGTGGCTTTGTGGCACAGGGTCACTTGGCCTCCGCAGAGCTGTAAACTTGAAAACTGCCACTTCATGACATCACAAGGTGGAACAGAGCATTTAGAGCTTTGGAGATATAGATGTACTAATACTAGAGAGTTACTCAAACAGGTACATTTTTTGATGAGGAAACAATATTCTAACATGGATTATGTTGTCTGCTTGTAATTTTCAACTTTTTTTTTTCTTTTTGTCACACACTGCCACTTTTTTGGGGGAAAAAGATTAATATTTACCACTAATATTATCCCACCAAACCAAGTTACAATTAGGAAAACCTGATATTTGCACTTCAACAGCTAGAACAGTTTTATTACACTGCAATTTAAAGACTTGCAAATACAATTTAGGCTTGAATTTGCAATATAAAAGATCACAAAGTTAATCACCTGAGACAGACTATTACAGTTTAAAGGTCTCTAGAAAATATATGTAAAAGTGTTCAAGCAATTACAGAGGTGTGTAGTACTCTGTTACACTTACTGGAAGTAACTTTTTAAAATAAATTGTACTTTTTAAAAGTACTTTTCTAGCAGCATAACTTTACTCCTACTTGAGTAATACAAAAGTCACTGACACTTTTAAATCTCTTATAATTCTTAAGTTATACTCACCAAATTTTAGCAGTAGATAAAATGAACCTTCCCAGATTTTTGGCAATGTATACGGTTATAATTGTTCACTTACAACTTATCACTACTTAAACTAGGGGAAGTAAAAATGACCTCATTTTTAAAATACTGTTT